>JALLBK010000004.1:0-63042 GCA_036940085.1 Discostella pseudostelligera
AGTGGGTCCACGTGTAACTTGTATACGCTGCTCTCCACGTGTACATCTCCTAACAGTAGAACGAACACGTGGAAGCAATTAGGTGTATTCGGTTGGTGAGGCCGCCTGATCGATTGCATTGCAACCGACTTATTGCAACTCCACCTTCATTGAAAAGGCAATGAATATCAGATATCGATCAATGGATAGAGGCGGCTTGCGGCTAAGAATTATATTACCTAACTCAGCATCATGCCAGATGTACAACTTACTTCGCCTTACGCCTTAACCTCCTCCCACTTATCAGCCTCGAATGTCTCCACCTCCTTCCCATCCATTGCGTCTTCTTTGTCACCACCCGTGAGCTCCTCATCTTTACCCAATAAATCCAACCATCCCATCATGTGAGGACGACCAATTGCTCTGTCCTCGGGAACAACATACCGTTTCTGATCCGCTGCAGTTTCCTTCCTGGCTACTGCTGGGTTGAGTGGAGTACTGCCACCAAATTTGAATCCTAGAAGTTGCATTGCTTCCTGTTATTTGTTTGATGTACAGTCGTAACATTTACCGTGAGAATCGATTGCATCAAAATCGCGATTGCATGATATCAACCACTGCGCAACTTACCCCCTGGATTTGTCTCGTTACGTCCTCAGCACTTCCCGCAGTACCCTTCTCAATCACTTTAGCACTATCTAGAAACCTCACCAACGAATTCTTATCATGATCAAAGGTATACGTTTGGAAGAACCCCGGATTCGTTTCATACTTTGTACCTTTAACATTGGCAATATACTCCTCATGAGGATCACGTGCATCCTCCGTCCCCACCGATGTGGCCACACATAAATTCCATAATGTCATGGTCAAATCACCATAGGGATCCAATTGCATATTAAACATTTGTTGATACAATCGTCGCAATCCCTCGCGTAACGACGCCGCATCCACATTGTTCTGTGGACAAAACTCCTCGAGCATGTATTTCCGCAATGCCGTTCCACCTTGGATGCTTAATGCCTTTTCCACAAACTGTACCTCAGGAGGTAAATCATCAAACAATTCCGCCTCGTCCACAAACGCCTTGCACATTTTTTGTGCCATCACCACAATACGACTAACCTCATTCAATCGAAAGATTATGGGTGGATCGGGTAAATATCGCTTTGGATCGCCAGTGTACAATTGTGCCATGAAATTCATACCCTCACTATCGGGAATTTCTTCCAGTGCCATTGCATCATTGTACTTCTTCTCCCAGTGCGCTACCATACTTTTCAATACCAGGTAGTTGGCCGTGCGTTCGTAGAGTTCACCAGAGCAGTACGATTTAACGTCGAGATTACCAAAGTTGGGACCAATCTTGGCCTCAGCATTCAACAATATTTGACGAAAGGGTGCCGAGATGTGATCTTCCAATAGTAGGAAATGTTTCCACAGGGTACGGTATTCCATTGCCTCCTCCTTCTCAAATCGAGATTGAGCACGGAGCTTGAGTCGACCAAGGGTCTTCTTCATACGATGACCGAGATAATCGCGATTGGATAATACAAAGTCCACAGCGGGGTTGGAAATTTGTGGATGGGGTGGTATACCTAGCCATTCTTTCCCCGTGGAGGAATTCTTGAGAGGCACGGTGCATGCCTCACGAAGTGCCGAGACCATTTCGGGTACGGTTACGGTAGACCAATCGAAACGATACTTGGAGCGGATTTCAGGCGGTACTCCCGGAAACATTTGTGCCAATCGATATTCTGGTCCCAAGGAAGATAATACCACGGCCTTGCCGGTAACCTTGTCCATGACATATTTGCCCTGTTGGATACGTGCAATACCAGTCTCGGGATCGGTAACAATGGTAGTCACATCCGGTTGTGATTGACCTGGATTTAATGGCATATCAATCACCGAGGCAGCAGAGGTGACTGATTCACCAGTAATACCATCCTCTTGGATGCGTTCACCAGATAATTCTTGATCAAGTTTGGATTTTTTGGGTGGTAATTCGGAGGAGACAGTGGTGGCCACGGGTATTTTGGAAGAGTCTGGAATTTCGTAGGTGTACCCGCTTTCACCACCGCCTAGTAATATTGGCTCGTTCTTGGATTTAGCACCACCACCCGACGACTTTGCAGTAGCAGGAGTGTCGTCCTCATCATCGTCGATGACAAAGGCGGGAGACCTTCGCTTCTTCTTCTTTTCGGTCTCCCGTCGTGCCGATCGATTGTAAAGCGCACTGGACGACGACGACGGCGTGGATATTATCAACGATGCACGACTATTTATACTGAAGGCTTGTGCCGGTGATGAAGACAGTGCTATTGCCGCTGCCAACATCGCCGCCGCCGCTAGGGCGAGGGAGGAGGTCGGCGTCATCGTCATGGTCAGTGATCTATGAGTTGAATTGAATTCGGGTTGAAGAAGTTGGTGCATCGCATGCGCAAGTTAGCGGTGGCGTCTTCTCCACGTGGAGTGAGAATGGTCGGAGCGCGCCATTTCTAGGGGTGCCTCACGTCAAATAGGAACACAGAGGATCTAATACTGAATTGTACATACGGACTCCGACGTGCTGACATAGGGCGCTAATTTTAAAATCCGACGAGAGACTGACGTCATCGCACCCTCGACATCTCCACGTGGAGGAAATCTGGAGGTGCGACAAAGTTCCGTCTGTCTGTTGTCCGACCGCGACGACAGCATCGCCGCCGCCGACGAAAATCCATCACAACAACAACACATCACGACGACGACGCCGCCGCCGCCGACATCCGCCCCTCCCTATGCAAGCGTTTCCAGCAGTACACCTGCATCAACCTCCCAACTGGATCATCCTCATCTACCAGTACCAGAATCAGAAGATATGCAATCAATATCGTACAAAAGGAGGAGACGGAGTCGGCCGCGAATTTTGATGCCCCTGACATATTGTCTTGCATTAATTTCTCTTCACTGCATCTGCATCATCAACATCGCCTTGAATCATTGCAATGCATTATCTATAGGGAAGAGTAGCATGCAGCTGCGCTCCGGTCAAATAAATAGTGTTAGATCGAGATATTCTACAAAAACTGAACTATCGTTATTTCAACGATGGAATCGTTATCCTACCAACAATGGAGATATTCTTGACAGAAACAAAGTATCGGGAAGAAACAGATTATTACAAATTTCACAAATCACGAAGAAGTATTGCAGAAAAATAGGCTTGGGAAGGGGAAAAGGTCCTGATGATGATACATTGAATGATGGGAGATTAGGCTATCCTTCGCCCAGTAGTACTGCTGCGGCATCCTACTCACCAACTGCATCGAGAATAACAAGAGTGCAACAATTGGCTAATTCGGTAACAACAACAACTGCATTACAACGACGACGAGGGAGTGGGTTATCATCAATATTGTCTTCTTCATCATCTTCGTCATCCTCCTCCACTCGTCTGCAAGTCCTATCCACTCCCGACACCATCATAGAACAAGCCTCGACACAAAAACTATTGGACACACTCCTCGATGAGAGTGTTCGGACACAAAGTCGACAACCAGTAATGTTGCAATTTAGTCCAAAACGTGGATGGATATGGAGACAATGGCGGGGGACGGTATTTTCCGAAACATGGAAGTCGGGATTGACAAACATGGTCTTGGCTACCTTGGTTGTGTTCCTATACCGATTGTATCCCAACTTGAAAGATTTACTTCAGGGATTTTCCATTCTGTGGGGTCAGTTGTTGAGTGTGACGACATTTACTTTAACTTTCTTTCTCAATCAGAGTTATGGTCTGTGGAGGAAATGTTATGACTATTCGCGGAGGTTGCAGGGACGATTGAATGATTTGGGAATGACACTGGCCGCGCATGCCACTCGGACCAAGCCCAGCAGTCCTGATGTTCCCTCGACGTATACACCCCAGAGTCGACAGGCACTCGAGTTGGTATCACGATATGTCCGTGTGTTTAACTTGTTAACATATGCATCCTTCACTCGATCTCATCGGCCGATATTAACGCCACGAGGGATGCGACGATTAGTAGAGCGTGGAATTTTGACACCGAAGGAACGGGAGATATTGACGGAAGCGGAGGTACCGGCTACGCAACGTCATAATGCTGTGTTGGTTTGGCTGATTCGTTTGTTTTTGGAAGGACGACAAGCGGGTGTCTTCGAGGGAGGGACAGGATTTGGTACGTGTCGCTACTTCATTTCCCTTCCTTGTACAAAACAATGCTTTGACTCATCAATATTTCTTCATCTTCTCCAAAATCAGAGCAACAGTTTATGGAGAAGTGTCATGTAATTCGGGCTCAATACGGAGCAATCGGTGATGAATTACAGGGAAGAATGCCGCTAGCCTATGCACATATCGTTCAAGTTCTGTTAGATGTCGTTTTGTGGATGTATCCTTTCATGGCATTATCGTCGGGGATGGGTTGGTGGTTTAGTATCCTTGGAACTGGCCTACTGACCATGTTCTATCAAGGCTTGTTTGACTTGGCAAAGCAATTCCTTGATCCCTATGACAACGAGAATTATGGCAAAGGCGACGATCCTCTTGTGATTGATACATTGATAGCCGAAACGAACGCGGGTTCTGTACGATGGATGAATAGCTTTCAACAGCAACCGTGGAACAGACAACGATTAATTGATGGTGAGCTGTATGATTCGATACTTCCACTGCGGGGTTATTCCGTTGAGGAACTGGCAGAGAAGGAGGCACAGGAGGAAAAAGAGCG
The DNA here is from genome assembly GCA_036940085.1 of Discostella pseudostelligera. Classification (NCBI taxonomy): domain Eukaryota; phylum Bacillariophyta; class Thalassiosirophyceae; order Thalassiosirales; family Thalassiosiraceae; genus Discostella; species Discostella pseudostelligera. Next base: position 4,716 of record JALLBK010000004.1, read on the forward strand.
ACTAGAGAAAGAGGTGGCCATTAAGGAGAAACGGAAGAAGGAAGAGGAGAAGGATCGTCAAAAAGCTGAACAGCTACTCATGGGGCATGTAGAAAATATAAAAAATGGAACAAGCATGGTCGTTGGAGAGGTAGTCAATGGAGAAGCAGTACTGACGCCGGCGGGAGAAGTTTTGATGAGAAGTGTTGTTGACGACTACAGCAACAAGACATTCATTGAAGTGTCGGGGGGTGAAGCAGTAACATCGTCACTCTTGTCCTCCCAGAGGATTGCGGCAGCGAACAAAAACGAGTCACTCTTTGACGAGACGCTTGTCAATTTGGGCGATACTTCAATAATGAAACCCATCGAATCAATCAAAATAGCTGCCAGCGCGTCTGAAGAAATCAGCGTTTCTACTTCTGCTTCTGTTATCGACGGCGAATCAGCTTCCGATTCAGTTGTTCGATCGCCGATTGACGACACTAATGATGTAGCCTGGGACAAAATAGGGGCAACCCCAAATTTCGCCGAGAGTATATCTGAAATGGAACAGTTCAAGGCATCACCCGTTTCATCACAGTTCTATTTGAATATCAATGTTGATGAAGACCTCGATGAAGATATCGACGAGGACTTGTTCCAGCCCCTCAAAATCGAATGGTTCGAAGAAATTGGCCCCGATGGAAAAGAATTCCGTAAGTCGTTTTATATACTGGTAACTTATTGCTGGCATGCTGTTAATTCATCTATCGCTCATCTTGAATACGCATCATTAGGTCTTTCACAAATGCTTGCGGACGAAGACTGGTCCTTCGATGACGAAGGTGAAGTCGAGGATGTAGCAAGTCTTGCTATGACATATGATGAGTTCGCTCAGAAGGCGACGGAGATCATCGAGAAAGTCAATAGTGAAATTGCTGAAACGAAAGAGATTATGAGTGTTTCTCCAGGAAGTAATGCAGAGTATGACGTTCGGAAAAGGGAGACCACCGCAAGCACTACTTCGTTACCAACTCGCCGAACACTTATGATGGAGGCAGAGCCGCTGTATGAGTGAGTTCAATGTCACATTCTTGCTACCATTCTAGCTTTCAACTTCTGATCCTGATATCTTCTCATGATTTTTTGCAGCCAAACAAGATTGGACGGAATCTCTCAGCTGTGGGGTGCACCACCTGAAGTCCTCGATACAAAAATGGCCGATGACGTCGAAAGCAAGGAACAGGTACTAATCAATGATGGAATTGACTTCAGAAGTGTCTACTCGCTCTGGGGAGGAGCAATTCCATCAAGTACTGTCGCTCCTGATGTCGAAACCACAACCGCTTCTTTTCCGTCGACGGAGGGATTATCTCAATTATGGAATGGCGACTTAGATGGATTTGAAGAGGCATCAATGGACGAGGATAGTCAAAACAATAAAGGCGCTGATGATTTCCAAGCATATGCTGGACTGCAGTGGTGGAACGAAGTCTCGGAAGACGGCAAAGAACTCAGACTCTCACAAATTCTTGCTGATGAGGTGTACGAAGAAGCGATAGATGAGAAAGTTGATACTCCCATGACCTTTGAGCGATTTGCCGAGGAGACGGAAAAGTTAATCGAGCAAGCCGAAGATGAAAGAAAGGAGACCGAAGCTATCATGAATGCGCCACCAAACGCTGCATTTCTTGAACCTATCGAAGATTCTCCAACAGGAATTTCCGCGGTAGAAAAATCGATTGCTGCTAGTGACAAGTTTGAGGAAATGATACTGTCGTTGACTCAATCGGACGAAGCAGATGTAGTTGCCTCGGCAGTTGTTCCTGATTCGGATTTGGATGTTCTCGAGATGGATAACTATCCCGAAGACGAGTCAAGTCAAACGCCAGCAGATAAATCCGACGTTCAGGAGAGTCTAGACGATGGCAATCTTCCTTCGGCAGAGCTTGGATCAGAGCAATAATGATGAATCTTTGTGTACAGATAATTAAGGAATCTTAATTTGCAACATTGTTTTAACGCCTGCTTCCTCGAGGCTCGAGGAGCATAATATTTTTACCTAAAGTTCCCAACCCCACCAAATAAGCTCTTGAACCAAGTATCATCCGAAATCATCGGTTCTGGTCGTGACACTGGGAACATAAAGTTGACTAATTTGGGATGCACCGTATACCGAATCTTTCGTCCCTTGCTTGCCCTTCGATCCACGGAAGCACCCACACCACCACCACCGGTGGCAGCAGTCGATGACTTCTTTTTCATGGCCGAATACTCCTCCTCCTCGGTAAGAAACGAGGTCAAATCAATATTCTCGACATTGCCACCGGACTTTTTACGCATGGCTCGTTTCAAACGCTCTGCTGCCTCTTGGGCAGGATCCAACCCTCGATGATTCGTCGAGGACGTTACTGCCCCACTGCCACTACTACCACTTTTCGACGATGAGATGAAATCTTTGAGCATTTGCTGGTACAATTTCGAATCATCAAATTGCAATCGATCACTCTCTTCTACGTCCATCGTCGTCATTGCAGTAGTAGTCGATTGATGTTGAAATTTAACTTGTTCCCAAAACGAGACATCCACGGCCTTACTTTGGAATTTGGAATGATTGACAGACATGCCTGAATGGAGTGTGAGGTTGGAATGAAGTTTGTTGAGTACTGTTTTCCAATGGTCGCGTAGGGATGTGTATTCACTTTGTAGTTGGTTGGTGAGACTATCAGCGTTGTGAACTCTCGTTGTTGATGCTGGATTAGTGATCAATTCAGCATAATTCATATCATTATTTTCCTCCATATCCTCATTCTCCTCATCATCAGAGGATGATCCATAGACAATTTTGGTGTCTAGTTGATGTCCCACAAGATCCCGCCTCGCCATTAGCAAATTCTCCAATATGGCATCCACCTCTTCTCTCACCGCTTGACTACTTCGTGTTATTGTGGATGCACCATGGCCACCAACTTCATTACCATCACCAATCTCACTGTTAGCAATTTCCTCCGTCAAACATCGTTGTGTCAATATACGCAATTCCAATAATATGCTATTAATTTTGGTCTGATTCGATGCCTCCCGACTTTGATGCAAGGAGTGCAGATGGGCTTGTCGTCGTTTCTTCGTTGCCGATTCGTCGGTCTGTTCTATGGAGGCTAGCGTAGAGAAGAGACGGGATGATGATTTGGTGGACATATTATTATAAAGTTTATTCCTAGTGATGATGGCAGTAGAGACACTGAGTTGCCGAATCGCTATTGTGGACGATGCCGATCGAGCCGAGCGGTCGTCATGGTCATCCTGATCTTGGGTGTTGGTGTATGTTGCGTTGGATTGGTTGGTTGTGGATTGTGAAAGATTTTCCCGCCATATTGACATTGGTCTGTCCGTACCAGTGAAGCGAGCAGCAGCAGCCTTGGAGCAGAGCAAGCCATGTCGAGCTCATTTGGCGATCTTTCATACGGTCCCTCAGTGAATAGTATCGCCAATTTGTCTCGGCTTTCATGTCTTGTCTTGTGCCACAACAACCAACCAACAAGCAACAGCATGCGTGCCGCGAGCAGGCAAAAAAGTGTCACTGTCACCTCACCATGACCATGGCTTCCAAACCGACAATGGGCGCGGCCAATGACCTAAATCGCTTCGGACGCCACCCCCCCTTGTTACCAACTAGACGGCAAGCAAATCATCATGGCCGGACAAGTCGATTCCAACAGTGACACGTCGACGTCGGCGTGAAACAATGAGCTATTAATGGCAACAATGCCAAATGCCACTTCGCCGGTATCGGAGGCGTCGCCTTCAAAAGCTGATGAGCTACCAGCGACCGCATGCAGTAGCGACTACGCCAACAACAAGCAGAGTTCGTCACTGCCAGAAATGCATTCGAATTCTCACTCGAGCAATGACACGACGGAGGGAATGGAAACGAAATATGACGATAGTCTGACTGGTGCTGCACATGCAGATGGAACAACCGTGAGTTTCATTTTATTCTATGGACATGCTGGTACAATTTATTTCCAGAGAATAGTGCTGTTCTCAATATTTCCATTACTCCCGGCCCATTGTTTTCTTTTATTCATTTCAGGAACTTTCAACTTCCACCGCCTCCAGTGGAAATTTTGCTACAACTGCAGCAGCTGCTGCAGATACAGATACCCTGCCAACCCCACCGACATCCATAACTTCTTCGAATGACAACAAGCCACTAATCGACTCCGTTCATCAACCCAAAATTCCTGCTCGCAGTCGTCCATGCATCGTTTCCCGAACATCCTCCCTTGGTTTCAAATCAATCAGCAGCGGTGCTAGCAGTAGTAAACAACATGCCTATTTCGCCAGTTCGGAGGAGGAGAGTGAGGCAGAACTGGATGAGAAAGATTCTCACTCGTCACGTGCATCCAATAAAAATTATGTCCCCAAACTATCCTCCCCGTCAACCATGAGCAAGGGCAGTAGTCTGCGTGGATCGAAGAAACTAACTGAAATTGCCAGCATGTCCCATCATTCCCAACAGCAAGAGGAGCTTCATGCGGCCCTATTGCACAATTCGCGGATTGGATCGGGGCAACAAAAGAGGATGAGTAGCAGCGAGGATAGTGGATCGGAAATTGCACCAATTTACAAATCAGCACTACCCAGTCATGGCGTTCTACCAGTACCACCCCCACCACAAACTGTTACCGTGGCTCTAGGCAAGGATAATAATTCTGTCGGTCATACCACCATCACCCCCTCGGCATCGGGGGGAGTGCACACCAAATGTCATTCACCTTCCTCTGCCCCTAAACATCCCTTCACTGTCACCTCCACCTCCTCCCCAGTACGTAAACGCAAACGCAACAACAAAAAGGATCGATGTCATAGTCACAAGCATTTACCACGCGGACTACCGGTATTCAAAGATTCACGATCTTGTATGTGGACATCAACATATGATGCCAATGCCCCATCGGAAGATCGATATTCGAGTTTGGTCAATGTATTGTTGCGACCACCCAAAACTCCTCGGAAATGTAGTAGTAGTTGCAGCACGAGGAGTGGTAGTGAAGTGGTGGTTGGTGGTGGGAGTAAATTGGAAAGCAATGCAGGAAAGACAGACAATGAGACTCATAATGAAAAACAGCATGCTGCAGAGATGATGGTTGGTGAGTCTGGTGCCAAGGCGCATGCGGGAAGTCACGACGTGGAATCGAACGAACGTTCGGTTCAGGAACAAGTAGGGGCGCCAGCGACCGGGGGAGGCGATGGCAAAAATCATCATAGCAGCTACAACAATCCCAACGACAGTGATGACGACGACGAAGATGACGATGACGAGAACACAGCCCTCATACGTCTATCCTTGTGGTCGGTAATTGACGGCCACGGTGGGGGATGCGTCGCTACCTACGCTGCAGAAGTACTCTTGCCTCATATTGCCGCCTCGGTGGCACGTGCATTGAAATCGGAAATTGTCGATCGGGGAGTATGCAATGTCAATGGACAACTTCGTGATGCGAACGCGTTGGATTTGGATGGACTAATTCGGTCGAGTGATCGGAGTAAACATGTGGGGAAGGTTCGTCATCGACAACGAGAGGCGGGGATTGATGCTGTGAATCCAAATTCGATACACTATCGTAGTCCGTATGAAGATAGCGAGAGTGGGAACGACGAGCAGGATCAGTTTGACGGTGATGAAGAGGAGGAGACGAGGAGTGATCATCTTCAGTCAGATGTCGATGTAGGTATGAGAAGCGAGAGTGAATCCGAGGCGCCGGGAAATTCGAATAAATGGACTCATGGCGAAAGTGTTAGCTCTGTGAAAACATCCTTGAAGACTGCGATCAGTCCAAATACTCAACATGCACCGATGGGAACTCATTCCCCTGCGGAGGTGGCAGCGATAACACGTGCCATTACTGATTCATTTTTGAGTGTGGACGAGGGTTGGATCAATTCAATTGATCCAGTGACGACTCATCAAACGTCGTGCGTGAGCAATGGCCGATGGAATGCTGGTGCATGCGCTTTAATTGTGTTCATTGTCCAACGATTAGATTGGTGCCGGTTCTCCATAGCAGATAATGAAATTCACCATCGCGAACGTGGTGTAGATGGCTTCGATGACACTTCTCACAATAGGGATGCTGCCCGACGACGGAAACTGGACTATGCCGGTAAAAGCAAGAGTGTTAGCTCACTAAGCACACTTAGCTCCACATCTTCTATCACTACCGAGGCAAATATAACTGAAAATATGCTTGTGGAAGAGAGTGAAATCACCGAAACAGAGGACGACGATGATGTATCGGACATATTTGGTCAGCGTCGTCTCAGTAGAAAGAAGGGAACTGGTCATCATCTTCATGGAATTGATAACCCTCACCATCAGGAAGGAAATTTCATAGCAACACCCGCGGGATGTAAGTGTCACTACTACCGGCCCCATGACGCTATGTTGTACACTGCCCACGTCGGGGATTGTCGTGCCGTCATGTTAGGCAGTGCGCCTCCACGTACCATCAAGGTCCCACCCGAGGGGGATTCGAATCTAAGTTTGGACCACACTGATACAAGCGAGGATGAGAGTAGCAGTGAGAGTGTCGCCGATGAGATTAGTTCGAGTGAGCATGATTCCGATAGCAGCGGCGATGATGATGATCATTTCATGAGGCACGGTGCTACTGGCGCTGGAAGTTTAGTAAATCATGCATTGGGTTACGTTCGGAAGCGTCGTCGTCGGGAAGATAAGAAAGTTATCGATCAGCCTTTCATTCCACTTCCGCCTTTGAACCGACGAGACTCGTCGAGCGAGGAGAGTGCCATAGAGAGCGATGATTCCGCTTCAACGACGTCACAGGATGATGTTCTCCCGGTGGGAACTAAAGTTCGCGGCGTCATGAGCGAACCACGTGGTGGTGGCGTAGTGACCATATTCAACGACCTTTCAGAGGAAGAGAAGTTTTTAGAGACCGAAGACGAGGACAAAATCAAGGAGATTCGAAGCGTCCGCTCGGGCTCTCCAACACAAATGGACCGTTTGCCATCTCCATCACCAACACAATTGGTTGCCGATCCAGTTCACCCGCCCCCTCTACCACTTAGCATGCAAATGCGTCCCATTGATCTTACGACGGATCATTCTGCCTACAATCCCGCTGAAGTGACGGCAGTCTTGCGTCGATGCAACAATGCCCCGAAAGCTATTTCTGCTGCTTCCAGTGGGGGCATCAAACGCGTCGCTGGATCGCTGGCAGTAACGCGTGCGCTGGGCGACGCGTACCTGAAAACACCTCGCTTGTCCTTTTTTCCATACAAGCGACACGCCCCGTACATCACAGCTCGCCCTGAAGTCAATTGTCGGATTTTGACAAAGGGTGCCGATCGAATTCTCACATTGGCTTCCGATGGGGTGTGGGAACGTGCGAGCGGGGACGACGTGCTCCGCTGGGTACGCAATTATTACAATTCACGTATCGCCGGAGTGAAGGAGCAACATTTGCTGTCGATGTACGATATGGAAGATGAGGATCATGACGTTTATGGGGAAGCCTCTCGGAGAAATAGATTGTTAACGGAGAAAGCTTTGCAGAGCACTGGCATCAGCACCAATACCGTTGCAGCATTCGGGATCGGCTGCGCTAGCAGTGGAAAGATCAACAGCGAAGTCAATGGAATTGCAGTCCAAGAGACTGCTGCGCGTCTCACGACTCTTTCCAACATTGATGATATTGGCAAAAAACCTGGTGTCCACGAATCTGCCGCTTCAGCCAGTGGCAATGATACGATAGCAGATTCGGATGCGACGACATCATTCGATCCGATTGCCACTTCCAACTCTCTTGATGAATCAACTACTACAGCAAAGATGTCATCAAAGCGCAAGTATCCAGATAGCAACACCTTTGATGACTCCGTATCATCCCGCTCAGGCAGCACCGCCTCATCCCAAGGACGTGGTGTAGCAACGTCGATGACATCTATGCGACGCCACTACTACTCATCATCGAGATCACCTTACTCATTACCGACGGTGTCAGATGTGATTGTGCATAAGGTATTGAACAAGGTTCGCAAGACGAGGAACATATCCAGCTTGCGAATGTTGATGTCGTTGCCGAAGGGGAGGGCACGAAGGTCGAAACATGATGACATTACTGCAACTGTTGTCGATCTAGACTATTTTATTTAGCTCTTCCATTGGCAATAGGTATAAGGAATATTGCGACCGACGGTTCCTGGTGGATGATGCAACCATCTCAAATGATAAAGGAATACGATGGATCAAAAACATGTGGTCTAATGAGACATGTAACAACCTACATTCTGTACGTCGAGTTGATTCATATCTCCCGAACTGCATGATTAGTACATTTTATTTGCACATGAATTAATTACCTTCATCATCGTACTGTGTGCTCCGCATGCAAAGTCCTCCAAGCACTCATCAAAACCAACCCAAACGGAATCTCCAACGGAATCAACTCTTCCCCGCCGGTCCCCACAGGTCGATGCTCCAACACTGCACAAATCAAAGCTAAAGCAATCCGTAAACTACAAGTGGTCACAAATGTCGACACTGCCAACAGTCCAGCACCTCTTGGTCCACCCTTGTCAGCATAATTCTCATCTCTTGGATCGTAATGTCCATCCACCGCCGAATACAAAAATGAACCACTGGCCAAACCGGCTACTGTCCAACAGAGTGATAAGACCGATCCCTCGTTCAAACTAGAGGGTAGATACAAATAATTCAGTCGATGTGCAACGAAGAAGGAAATGGAGACGGATAGATTCGTTAGGAGGATAGTATCGTAGAGCAAGAGATTGGTATCGTCAATTTGGATGGGAGGTCCATTCCATGTCATCATTGATCGAAGTGCACTGAAACTGAAAAGAGGAGGGAGAGCATCTTTTGTTGGTGTCGGCGGCTGAGAAGCATCTCCGGGGGTAGTTTCGACGGTGTCGCTCGCATCATCATCGATATATCTCGCTACATTGCTGCGTTTTTCGGGGTCAATGCCCCTTCCTACGAAGAGTGTCGTCGATGATGATGATGATGATGATGCAGCACAATGACGATGGCGATGGCAATGCGTCACCTCATTGACAATTGCTGTACGAAATGGTGATATAGCGGGCGCTGACACTGTGAATCCATCGATGCCGACGGTGACAAATGTTAGGAGACTGATGATTGAGCCGGTGGATCGGCAGGGGTAGGGTGGGGGGCTGGTCGACGGAGGCGGCATTTTCATGGTGCACTTAAATTCTGAATATGAATGACGATGCACAGAACAAACCCGCAAGAAGTCATTTATTTTGGCGCGAAACATGGAACATCGGCCTCTCCCGCCAAAACCACAATGAATTCCTATTTGTAGACAGCCGTTGTCCCGCCATCTCGGGTCGTACCGACCGCACCTCCCCTTCTCTCCCGGACGATGCACCCAAACCATGGATGTTCCGCAACAGTAGGAGTTTGTCAATTCCATTGAACACTAGAAAGTGGCTCAAGTTAACACATTGACAGGTGAACTGCTGCCCTACGATGCTGTCGTCATCATTGATCCTCGTGTTGATTCCAAGGTTGTCTTCGGCTATCGAGAAGGAGGAGCATATCGGGCGGATCGCAAATCCGCATCGGAAGGCTTTGGCGTCAACACCGAGAGGTTCGTCTCGCTTTATGGACGATGCCATTCAATCGTCTCCTAGTGCTACTGTGGCCGCTTCATTGATACCAACTGCAGTGGGATCTACCAACCGGGCCAATTTCGCGCAGAAGGGCGACGAGGAGCACGATGATGATGGCGACGAAGAGGAGGAGAGTTGGGAGTGGGAGAGCTCCAGCACAGGTGCACCAACCGCGACGATCTCTATCGCCTCACCTACACAGAGTACCAACATATGGACATTAGATCCCTCCACAGCACCACCCACGACGACCGCCTCCGTTGCGACCAGCACAGAAACAACAACACATGCGACAGATACACCAATTACAATAAAGCCAACGACGACCGTTTCCTTTGTAACCAGTACAGAATCACCTCCACATGTCGAATGGACGACATATGCACCAATGACAATGTATCCGGCGACTCCTCCATCGACGACTGCACATCCAACGAATTGGGTTTCCGACGCACCAATCTCGTCATTTCCAACACATCCACCCACGCCTGCCGTCATCGTCACTACCGCTCCACCCACCTATTTTCCATCATATTCACCGACGATTGCACCGGCTCCACAATCATCTGAACCAACGACAATTAAGCCAACTCCATTTCCATCGCAGGAGCCTGTAGTTCTGGTACGTTAATCGACTTGATGCCATCTTTCTCCGATGCAGTGTACCTTTTGTGCCTGACGTTCGTCTTGTTCAACTCAATTATCCTCGACTAATTGCCCAACACATAGGCGAGCCCTCCATATGCTCAAGTCGCGACGTATGCACCCTCAACTTCAGAACCGTCGTATCCTACGACACCAACATTCGTAACGCATTCACCCTCCACGGCAGCACCATCTGTTTCAACAATAGCACCAAGCCAAAACTCAATCATCGTCGAAGGAATACTCACCTTCCAGCTTAATTTGGACCGTGTGATGGAAGGTAATGTTGCAGCGTTTGAGTCGGTAGCTGAAGACTTTCTCCGTGATCACTTGTCGAGTAGACTTGCACAGGACTACAATTCAGCTCTATTGTTTTCGAGCTTCGACGTCACTGTTGCTTCGCAGACTCTCGTTCGTCACGAGAAGCCATCACCTAATACCAATGTTGAGCCTGTACGTCATCGCAAATTGGGAGGTTCTGCCACACTCTTCGTCGTTGCCACCGTTACTGCAATTGGATCGCCAGCTGATGTCGCCGCTGAATTCCCATTCCAAACAGCGATCAGTGTCATTCTCTCGGAGAAGAACGACGAGTTCTCCAACACACTATTCTCATCGGATGCGTTTAAGGGCATGCAGACACTCAACAATGTTGAACTGACTGGTAGCGATGGCGGAATCAAGAAGCCTCTTGTTTTCGGGTGTTCCATCGGTGGCATAGTCGCGTTATTTTTATTGGCAGGGGCATGCTTTGCAGTTCAGAGACGTCACGAACGGAAGACTGTACGAAAGTCTGAAAAGGTGGCTTCTTGCATTGTATCTTCAGCTGGTTGGGAAGTTGACGAGGAGGTGGGGGATTGCGAATTGTCACGTCCCAACAACGACTTCAGCTTCAATTCAACGAAATTCCCCGACACCGTTCCGCCTTTCTGTGATGAGGAAGGTAACGATCTGTCAAGTCTCGAAGACAGCTTGAACCCAAACAATCCCGAAACCATCTCGCATGAAGGTAGCGATTTGTCAAGTCTCGACGCCAGCAGCTTGAAAGACAACTACTCCAAAATCATCTCCCACGAAGATAGCGATTCGTCATCGGAAGACAGTAAACTGGAGAATCTCCAAAATGTCTCACGTGAAGAGTTATCATGCTTGGAGGACAGCTTGAATCCAGGGATCTACCCGCAAAACATGCCGCATTTTCCTTTTTCGTTTGACGGCGATGTATCCATCAACATTAGTGCAGAGCTCGAGCAGCAGGGTGACGAGTGGTCCCTAGAGGACAATTTTCCACCAATGCAGACTGAAAATGGAATGATTTCCTACAAGATGAATCACTCATATATGACGGATAGCGATGAGAGCTCGACTACGCTCTCCATTGCTTCTGCAGACTTGGAAGATTCGCTTCTTTCATTTGTAGAAAATGCGTGCACTGTGAACACAGATCAGGAAGGTCGGAGTGTGCAGTCCTATGTCGGCACTGTTGATGCAGATTTGCCGTCCCCTCGCAATGCCCTCAAGCTTGCTGGAAAGAGTCGTAAATGAATACCTAAGCATAGAATCGACTTTAACAATGAAGAATGAGTTTACGTCTACTTGAGCCATTACTGTTCATCACATTATCTTCATCACATCTTACCATGTCGTATTTGTCATTTCAGTTGCTCCTTCTCCAGATAAAAAGTGTATCTGTCGAAGTATTCCCCCGCATTACTCTAAGACCTTCATCCAAATATGACAGAACCAACATATTCATCGGGCCCAGACTCTTCCAGTGATCTGCCTTGTCGCTTCGCGGTCCATAAATTACCCTGTCCGGAGTGACAGATAAAACATTGGATGGCTTACCAGTGAATAGAGAAATCTCTGTTCTCAAGTCCCAATCTCCTTTTATCTTCACTTCAAATGATTTGCCTCCTAATTTTCCAACCACTTGTTCCGTGTACTCAACATCAGCGAGATACTTGGTAGCTGACAAAAGTTGCTGCAATCCTCCGAATTTGGTCAAGCCTCCCGCCAACCCGCTCAGGCCTTCATTGTATTTCATGGTAGACGAGCTTGAATAAATCAATGTCCACAAGCCCACCAACTGATCCTTAGTGATCGCATCGCTACCACTGGCACTCGATGCTACTACTTGATTGTAAGGCTCGCGTTCCATCTCGCTGACAATCTCAAGTACTCGCTCCTGCTCCAGCTCGGAACAATCCAATCCGCACAATTGACGACCCTCAGCCTCGGAAAGTTTGGCAATATCGTCAATAAAATCGAGTAACTCTTCCTTCAACTCCCGGCTATCTTCCGACTTCTTTTGAACGACCTCATCTTCTGTGTCATCCTCAAACAAACTATCAATAGCATCATACAATGCATAGAATCCGTCTTCATCCAACATGTCTTTCGTTCCTGGTGCTTTCACCACATCATCAAAAATCGAATCCAATTCATCAACTGTCAAGTCGCCTCCCTTCAACATGTCATTCAGCTCTCCCCAACGTTGCAGTTCCAATTTCCCCACTAGATAATTCTCATTCGCGAGTTGAGAGAATAGCACCCCGGGAGGAAGATCGTCTTCGGTAATGATTGGAAGCGGTACCACTGCAACCGGTTGTGCGGGCGCATCATCGTCGTCAACGTCAACTGCTTCCTCCTCGGCATCATCGCTGTCATCATCCTCATACTCCTCCAATAATTCGTCATCCATCTCGAACAGCTGATCCAAGGCATCATTGAATTTCCCAAAACCTTGCAAATTCATGCTACCATCCTCACCCTTGACATTTAGCGAAGTCTTCCAAAGAGTGACGAACTCATCTTCTCCCAACAACCCCTCCTCAATGAGGGATGTAATTTCATCCCATTGTCGTAGTTGTGAGAAGGATATGGTATTGTCATCACTGCCCATCTTGGCGAGGGTGGCGAATGTCTGGGCAGGTTCTACAACTCCATCCCCGTCCTCCAATTCACTGGTAGCAGCTATTGCAAGGTCCTCTCCCCCTTCGCCGGTACTACTATCATCCTCAAACAAATCATCGATATCCCTGTAGACTTGAATAAAACTATCCACGTCAATTTTATCATTGGATCCATCTTCCATTATTACTTCTTGGGGAAATTTGGGAGCAGATTTCCATATTTGAATGAGTTCTGAGGAGAGAATGTCCCCTTGCTCCTGTTAGCGAGTATATTTGAAAAAGAGGAGAGAAATTCAGCAAAGAATGAACCATTGCTCCCAAACAACGAGGCAAAACCCCCCTCATCTGCCTGTCATTTAGTTACTTACCAACATATCCTTAATCGCGGGGACATTGCGCAATTGATCCTCACTCATAAGTCCATCGGAGCTGCAATGTTTGGCAAATAGACTTTGTATCGCCTCTCCGTCCGATGCAGGTGGGTATTCAATACTGTTGCTGTCTGACGACGACGAAGAGGATGAGGAGGTAGCAGAGGCGACAGAGAGTGAAGTGGGTGATAGATTCCAACGAGGATTATGACGACCCACGAGGAAGAGAGTGGAAGAAGACTGCCTAGATCGCCTTTGACTTGCGTAGGCGGCGATGGAAATGGTTGCTGCTGGTTGTGCATGTTGCGGAGGGCAAGTCGATGACGCGGGGTGCACCAACACTGGCACTGGCACTGGCGAAAAAGAGTGAACGCCGACGATGCAGCATGAGGCGGCAAAACAGACGAAAAAGAGGTACGTCAATGTCATTCTTATGGCGCAGCTTTGGTGTGGATTATGATTGCTCGAGAGGGTGAAATCCATTCATTTGCACGTTATGAATGGTGGATGTGGATGCGGATTCGGAATCACAACATCTTTCACCACTCCACCACCGCACAACAGCGCACAACCAACGTACACACTTTCCCGCCATATTCCTTACCGCGCCGATCCTCGTTTCCCGCCATATCTTGATCTTCAACTTCATCTCGCTTTCCCGCCATATTCATATCTTTCTCCCCGCCGAATATTTGTTTCCCGCCATATTTATGCCATGCTTGCAAGCGGTGTAGTGTAGCAAAAACGAAGAACAAAGCCGACGGCCGACGGGCCGTACCATACGACGACAACGGCAGTAGTACTTATCCATCATCTTCTTGGCTCTTTGAACCCCACCCCCCCCGGATGACGGCCCACCCCACCAGTGGCAGCAGCGGCAGCGGAAGCAGCAGCAATACTACGAGCAATATCAAACGTGACGCGTCGGAAATGACGACTTCTTCTTCGTCAATGACAATGACGACATCCATCAATAATGACACCCCCGCCGTCGGTACCCGTCGTAGTAATCCACTCTCACGTCGACAACGTGGCAATATCTCCACACTCCTCACACGCAAAAGTCCATTTGGGAATGAGACTGGCTCCTTGCCCGTTGGGGAATTTGATGTTTCGAATAATATTAGTAACAGTAACAGCACCTACAAGATTTTGGTAGTGGGTGCTGGGGGATTGGGTTGTGAGATCTTGAAAGATTTGGCAATGTGTGCTTGTGGGGGAAGTGGTGGAGGAATTGTCAGAGATGTGGTGGTTATAGATCTGGGTGAGTTTCATACACCAAATTATGTGCACTCCAGTTTCTTTATGTCGAGCATTGATTTTTTCTCATTCATTGTTCGATTCTTTGTTTTCGTTTGGTAGACACTATTGACGTTACCAATCTCAATCGTCAATTTCTCTTTCGGTCTAAGGACATTGGTCACTCCAAGGCTGAGGTGGCTGCTAGATTCATCAACGATAGATGTCCATGGATGAACGTTGTGCCGTATCATGGTAAAATTCAAGATAAGGATGCATCGTTTTACAAACAGTTCAAGGTGGTGATTAGTGGGCTTGATAATGTTGAGGCACGAAGGTGAGTTGAATTTGTCATTTGCTATTTGTGTGGAAATGCTTTAATTATTTCTAATACATCCATCCTCCATTTCTTTTACAAAAGATGGCTAAACGGAATGATCAACAACCTTGTCGAATTTGACGACGATGGCGACCCGATACCAGAGACAATCATCCCACTCATCGATGGCGGCACCGAGGGGTTCTCCGGCCAATCTCGTCTCATATTACCCCGCATCACATCTTGCTTCGAATGCTCCCTCGATGCATTTGCACCCTCCAAAGCCGTACCCCTGTGTACTATTGCCGAGACACCACGTATTCCGGAACATTGTATTGCGCACGCCTACGTCTTGCAGTGGCCGAAAGAATTTCCCAATCGACAACTAGATGCCGACTCACCCGAGGATATGAAATGGGTCTATGAACGTGCCTTGCAACGTGCGGAAACATTTGGTATTGGTGGTGTTACTTACATGCTGACCTTGGGTGTGGTGAAGAATATCATCCCGGCCGTAGCGAGTACCAATGCTATTGTTAGTGCGGTGTGTGTCAATGAAGCGATGAAGGTGCTTTCGTTTTGCTCGCAGAGTTTGAACACGTGTACGTCATCATGCATTTGTTTGCTTTTATCGAGCATTCTCTCGCACTAACCAGTCTCATTTATGCTTCCCCCTTTCCAGACATGATGTACATGGGCTCCGAGGGCATCTATTCCCACACCTTTGTTTACGAACAAAAACCAAATTGTCCCGTCTGCACTGCGCATACCCATCATCTTTCTCTCCCATCTATGACCACCCTGAGTTCATTGCTGCAACAATTGTGTGATGGCGAGTTCCGTCTGAAGGCGCCAAGCATTACCTCATCGTCGAAGACATTGTACATGCGAAAACCGGTAGCATTGGAAAAGGCCACTCGTGGAAATTTAGATAAACCATTGAAGGAAATGATGATGAGTGGAGAGGAGTTGGTGGTGACAGATCCGGTGCTTCCTGATACTAGTTTGGGATTGGTGGTGAATTTCTCGGATATCGAGGAGTAGTAATAGGGTGGGATACTGCATTTTCTGACATACAGAAAGGAACCGATAGACTTTCAATATCATGATGGAGATTAATACTAGATTGCCCATATCCATCTTTAACTGCAGAAGATTGTTTCATATGATTATCAAGCCTCAGCCATGCTGCATGAGATGAACAATGATGATTTTGTGAGCGCATGAAGAGAGACACGAAGTGTCCGAAGTGGAAGATTGCTGTCCGAATCTAGTACCGGACTCTTTAGTGCACTTACCGGCTTACTAAAATATCTACTTGAGCTCATAACCTCTGTACTCTACGTCGTACATACAATTGTGCCACCATCCACCGCCCGCCGCCGCCGATCACCGCCATCGCCTCACTTTAGGACCCTGCGTCGATTCCGAAGCTAGCGATCACGTAGCGTGAGAGTCAGTAGCCTATTATTCATTTAAAAGCCATCATGTCTGACGAAGAAGTTCCCGCTGAGGAGGTCGCCGAGGAGGTGGAGGAGGAGGTTGCCGAGATGAATGTCTTGGATGCTTTGAAGGAGGTGCGTTTCGCTTCATTTGATGGAGATGTGCATTTTGTGTCTCGGCGGCGGTAATGTCAATTCGTTAAATATGTGCACTGACATCTCTTCTCTCCTCTTTTCCACAATAACTATTCGATATTAGGTCCTCAAAAAGGCTCTCGTTCACGATGGTCTACGCAAGGGCCTACACGAGTGTGCCAAGGCCCTCGATCGTCGTTCTGCTCGTCTTTGCTGTCTTGCCAAGGACTGCGAGAACGAGGAGTACAAGAAGCTCATCCGTGCCCTCTGTGCCGAGGGCGAAGTTTCCGTCATCATGGTTGACAGTGGAAAAGATCTTGGTGCCTGGTGTGGATTGGCCAAGCTTGATGCCAACGGTGAGGTGAAGAAGGCAGTTAGGACGAGCTGTGCCGTCATTACTGACTTTGGTGAGGAAACTCGTGCCTTGTCAGTTCTACTTGACTACCTTGAGAAGCAGCAGGATGAATAAACCATCCATAGTCTATGGAGATATAATCATGCTATAATTAATTTATCATGATACAGATACATACCAAATATTCGTTCAAAATTCCAGTGTCTTCGCTTTGACTTGTGTAAATTTGGAATGCAACAACGCACGATGAACTATCTGGAAAGGGCCAAAACAGCATATCATTTCGTATGCATATCTACTTTTCTTATCATTCAAATAAAGCAGTTCCATTCGTCTTGATATTGACGAGTTATCAATTCTTTTGGAGCTTCAGTATGCTCACCGCTGCAGAACATACAATATCTTCCCAATTCCTCCAGACTCTCAACCTTAAAACTTTTACCGATAACGTTATTATCAATCCAACAATCCAACGACAGAGAAATATCCTGTCCGAAGCACTTCTTATCCATCCTCCTAATCAATGATTGATCATCCCTCCTCCATCCAACTCCTCATTTCCCCGTCTTCTTTGTCTTCTCCTCCTCCTCAGCCCTCTGCACATACTTTTGCACCCTCCATCGAAATATTGGATTCCCCCTCGTCTCCTCCAACATTCGATTAAATTCATCCGAATCCAATCCATATCGTTTCACAATCTCCTCAGCCTGTACCGGGAACTTCTCACAAACTCGTCGTACCTCGGGATGCAACAATGGTTGTACATTTGGATCTGATAGGTCAAATCCAGGCGGGAAACGTTCTACCTGGAGAGATTGTCGCAATGCCTCCATCTGATCAGAGCGAAGTTCTTCAATTTCATGTACGGATCGAGCAAATAATTGGACGCGGTGCTTTTTATGTTCCGTCGATTGGAGTAATTTCGCCGATGAGGGATCGTCGAGTAGTGGTACCTTCTCGAGATTTACCGCACTGGCTATTCGATAGAGGTAGGCTTGTTCGGAAACGCGTTCTTTCAATGCCGGATCAGATAGCACCTCTCGTCCAATTTGATTGAATTGGGGTATGGTCATTCCTAATGCTTTGACGGCTTTGGTACTTTGCAATAGGAAGGCGGATTCGGCACGTTGTTTGGCTGCATCGAGAGAATTCCGTTTGACTGAGACTGTAGCATCCTTCTCCATCTCCACAGTATCATCTTCACCATAAGTCTCATCTCTACTAGTGCCCAAAACTCGGCCAAAAACGGACTTCTTCTTTGATACAGTGGCGGCAGCACCGGCAATTTCCGCATCTCGCACCCGACGCAATCCCTCCGTTACGGCTAGTGCCGCGGCATATCGATCATATTTCTCCTCGGACGGGATACGAAAAATGGATGGCATGGTTTCGACGGAAGAAGCAGATGTGGCTGTAGCACCATTGTTGTTGCTTTTGTTTTTATTGTTTTTTCCTCCCTCGGGCAACATTGGTACAGATGCACCGACGCTTTTACGTTTGACTAGTACTTTCTTTTTCATCATCTTCTTCGATGTACCCTTTTTAGATGGGGAGGAGAAAGAGGAGGCACTACCCTTCTGAACAATGCGGTGCTTTGCAACGGCCCCTCCTCCTCGGGGCGGTGTGTCCGTAGATGACGGAGGCGGTGACGACGACTCTGTTTCTGATGGTGACGGTGCACCCTGCTGCCATTGCCATTGCGGCAGCTGAAACACGCCACCACCAATTCCTTTTGACGACGATGCATTGACGGTACCGATGGAGGATAGTGCGATCGATATCGCTGCTATTCCAACTATGGATGGCCGTCGTCGTAGGGAGGCCGCCATGGTCATGGTTGCTTTGGTATTGGTAGAGAATCGGCTTTGGCTTTTGTTGCCGCACTTGCCGCGAGCCGCGATCTTCCACCTCAACAAGATTTGGCGGGAGCACGAAAGATGGCGGGAAGAGGGAAGAAGAATGGCGGGAAGAGGGTGAAGAGAAATGTGGCGAAAATGGCGGGTGGCGGGACATCGCCGCTGGCCGCTGACACCATTCACAATGGTGACCATCGGCACACACTACGACCCTATCCATTGATTATCTACTAAATGAATCAAGAACAAGCCCCTCCGTACAGCGACTCTGGCAACGAAGCACCATTTGAATGGTTGACTAATTTCCAAAGTCTCCGTCATCTTGTCTTACCGTCTCGAATTGTCTTTGGACATGATATGTACCATGACGAACCGTCGTCGTACCATCTTTCATTGGAAGAAGAAGTAGGAAGAGGAGAACAAAACAATCATCTGAGTAAACAACCTGGGCAAATATATTTGAATGCGTTACACGTTGGTTGTGGCACCTCGACACTTGGACAATCATTAGCATGCCTACGCGAACTTTATTCGCGCATGGACACATCTACCAACAAAAGCAACAACAAATACCTATTTCAGTATGGACATATCATCAATGAAAGCAACAACAAATACCCACTTCAGTATGGACACATCATCAATGTAGATAATGACCAAAATGCATTGGATAGTATGAGATGTCGTTGGAAGTGTAAACTTCGACACCACCAGACGAATATAGATATAGATGATGGCAATTCAAGAAACAACGATGACATGGCTAACAATATTAGTATAGAGTGGAAGCATCTTGATTTTGCGAGTGACGAATCATGTAGAATGGCATTGGACGATTTATATCGTCAGCTCATGATGCAACAAACAGTCGACACAACAATTGAAAGAAGTTCATTGTACATCAACGAGGAGGAGCAGGCTCCTGGTGGATGTATCGACTTGGTAATCGACAAATCGACATTGGATTGCTTGCTATGCTCCGAGACAACTGTGATTGCACAATTCTTATGCGAAGTATATCGAGCATTACGAGTTCCATCGATGGATGAATCCACTGTGTACAATGATGTGCTGACTTGGGGAGGGGTGTACGTGCTAATCACTTTTCATCCTGTCGAATTCATTGAGAAGTTATTGAAACATCTTCCGGGAGCAGATTGGGATGTAGACTACCAAGTGATACAGCGACAGGTGGAAGATGTTACGCGTCTGGATAGTAATTTGGAACTTGATGAGGTGGTAGTTCACAGTGAGAACGAATGCAAAGACAAAAACAACCGTACTACCGAGGATGGAGAGAGCGGTGGCGATGGAGTGCAACAATCTTCACCAAACACATATGCATGGTCGAGTGGAACATTCCACCCAGATGACAATTATCGTAGGACGGTGAATGCCTTTACCTGTCGTCGCAATCCACCTCGCTGCCATTCATCATCATTGTCAACTTCCAATTACGACAACAACACATCCACCTCCTCCTCTTCGCCGATATACATCCTTGACCGCGAGGAAGTGCAGAAGCATATTGAACAAACATGCGATGAATGGTATAGGCTGACTAATCCCATTGTGACTAAATCGAGGGAGGAACAACTGCGTGCAGTATTTCTGAGAACGGTGGAAAAAGCTAGAATAGAAGGGGTATCGTCTGAGACAGAAGCATTATTAAATTTGGAGCAATGTTACGATATAATATTTACAGACGCAGAGAAGGAACATTTGGACTACGAACATTTCCGTGAAGACTGGGATGCATATTGTTCAAGCCGAGGGGAAGCAGATGGTAGTTCAATTAATCCATGCGGCATGACTGTGGCAATAGCGCTAGATTTTCTGAATGAAATGCAATAGTAATAAATACAGTTCATGTTTATCCCGAGATTTCAACTTTCAATAATTGTTCTGGCTTCATCGTGAGTAAGGGCGCAGTAATTGTGTATTGTTTACCATTTGCCCAGCAGCAGATACCCACATCCGCATGCACACCTACACAAATAGCAACGTTATCATACGTTCTCATATCGGTTATCGGAAACCCCTCGCCTTTTCTAACTCTGCCTTCCTCACAGCTCTGTCCTTCTTTCGTTGTTCCAACTCCTCCTCCTTCGTCATGCGCATCTTTTTTCTCTCCTCGATCTCCGCCTGTCGCTTGGCAACCTTCGCATCAATTTTGGCATCTCCCTTTTTGTCGCCATCACCACTCTGACCGGGTATGTGTATTCCTGCATCCGAAACAAAATTCTTGGCCTTGTTCATGGCCACGGCGCCCTCGAGTGCGTTCCCCATGATGAATGATGACTGCAATTATGATCGTCGCCTCGAGGAGGAAGAGAGAGGCAAGAGAAAGATCTGAAGCTGAAGACGACGAAGTGTCGCCGATGTGAACAAAAAACAAAACACAAGATCAAAGATTGAATGAGCAAAAGGTTGCTTCGAACGTGAATCGAACACGTGACCTTCAGATCTTCAGTCTGACGCTCTCCCGACTGAGCTATCGAAGCTCCCCCTGAGGAGGTCGAGATAAGGTTATTGATCCGCCGTTAATCCTCCTCCAAAGTTGTGTGGCTCACAGTGCGTGGTGCTTGTTGAAGATAAAAGATCAAAACTGGCGGGAAAAGATCGCATCTTTGAAATTCGGCGCCAAAATAATAGCGGGAATTAGAAAATAATGGCGGGAACGTCAAGCCAGGTTGGCGGTGAACAATGAAATGGAATGCGGATCATAGTCCTAGTATCTGAGGGAAAAGCCTGCTCCGTTCCAAACGTCCCTGATGCCTCCCCACCAATCTTCTAGAGTGACATTTGATCCAATTGAATGCGAGAAGAGTTCTACGGAAGTGCTCGGGGCGATACGCTGCTTCGTTGATGGCTTGCGCTCTGCTCCGAATCTGAAATCGCCACCACAGCCTCCCACCTCGACCAAGGAATCGGGACGTGGATGCATTCATGATGGAGGATCACTACTGGCGCATTTGAATTCTATTGGTGCCGTGCAGCTAGGGAATGGGCTACAACTACAAGATCATCAGCGGCAGCAGCCGCAGCAGCAGAGCGGCGAACCCAACACCACACATCCGTCGCGCGGGGAGATGACAGATGCGAGATTGGAATCGTTCCTACGCAATCACAACGAAGCCGACGAGCGGAAACAAATATTAAACAATGTTGTAGTTCCTTTGCTAAGACATCTGGAGCAGTGCTATGCGATTATGGACGAATTGCCACCACTGAGCCCATCACCATCACCACAATCGTCAGCCATCCCCGAAAAGAGCAAGAGAAACAAAGCTCCGCCTCCACTTGGGATGCTATCACTCAATGATTATACCAATGTGGCATGTTTGTTGGAATTCACCATATCTATCTCCCTAATTCCATTATTGGAACATCCCACCATGTATCTCCCACCATTGCCACAATCATCCACCGGTACCAATACCAATTCATTAAATGTCACACACCTGCACAAAATCGATACATATTCCACAATCATGGCACAAAGAAGAAACCAAAACATTCCTAAATCTCTCGCCGGACGCATTTCCAAAATGGTATTGACATGGGGGACGATGTCTGCGACAGACAGTCATAACGCGTTGTACGAGCATCTCAATGAAAGTGATATCTTTTTGAACGACACTTCGAATACTCTACGCCAATCACATCAATTCTATCGGATATTTCAAGCATATAATGAAATGACAATTGTAGCAACCAGCATCGGCCGCTTGCTTTTATTGGATAGGTTTCGCCCCATGCTACTGCCACGGCATTTGAGTGATGTCTACCTCACTCTACTCATTGCGGAGAGGATGCGATGGTATCTCTCCAAATTGGACAGCCATGCTCCAGATAATCATTCCATGTTAGCAACGCTGATGGACAATGAGAAGAGAATAGAAAAGTGCAACAATGAAAGGTTACAATCCTTGCAGTCGTCGCTACTATTTTCTCCACTGCTGTTTCCATCGTCAGTTATTTCTTCGCTACCGAAACCTTCGCCACCGAAGAAATTTGTGGATTGTTGTGAGGCAGCTTTGGCATATCGTACTCTCTTGAGCGGTGGTGCATCCATGGTCATATCTGGCAGCTCCTCTCCCACCATACCCTCGTGGTTACGTATTCGCATCGGCCAAAATTTGACAAAGTTGGCTCAAGAGGATGTTCGTTCGGTTGTGGAAGTATTTGTTGCATCGGCACGTGGCCCCGGTGGTAGCGATGATGGAAACAACAGTGCAAGCATGAACGATGATATCATGACCGGTGCCGCTGCAAGATTGGCATGTGCACTCTGTACGGAGCCAATGAGCATGCCGAATTCAACATCTGCAAAATGCAAATCACTACAATGCCAGGAGCAATTATGTTCACAATTTGTGTCGTTCTTGGTGGCAGAGGGACAATCACCCGATAATTTTATACAATCTCGTTCGACCGTGGCAATGCATCTTACGTTGTGGGCTACCATTGGACAACTTCCAATTGATACTTTGTGGCCATGTTTTGTCCAAAAGCTAGTATCGGGTCTCATCGCATTAGAAGAGGCGAATTCGCAGGAGCCCAAGCCGAATCAACTCACAGCTTTTCAATCAATTTCAGCTATCGCAAAGTGGCTATCAATGATCCCATCCTCGTTGGACATGCAAACGAAGAAAAAAGTCAAGACCATTCTATTTGAGCCATGTATAACAATCCAAGGCCACAAGCCGACAATATTAGGTCAGGTAGTGCGGTTGGCGGCATCGCTTGCACGTCATGATCATGACTCATTAAAGTCACCGCTAATTGAGGAGGTTGGCGAGCCTAATCAAAAATTTTCATCGATTGGAAAGGTTGTCGATGCGGCTCTTGTACACATACTTGCATTTCTTTGTAGCATTGGCGGTTCCAACACACAGAGTTGCAAAGATCAATACACCATCATTGCAATGGAGTTGCTGAAATCTCTGTCGTCAAATGAATTGGACAAAGAAGGCTTTTGTTTTGACAAGTTGCAAGTCAAACAAAGTGAGCCATGCGATATGTTATACCGACGAAGCGCTGACATGAACGATGGCATTGATTTATCTTACCTGATTGGTGCCATAGAATGCCGGGTGAAGTGCCTAGTGGAAGCTTTTACAACCCTATTTCAATCAAGAAAAGACGAGAGCATAGTGAAGAATGATTCGGAAGCCTCCATTGAATTGTTGACAAGATCTCTATTTCGGCTTGCTCTACTTCTCCATTACGAAGGATTTACTACGCATCGACCGATACTCAACACGATACTCAACAGAGTGGAGTTGGACAATCTCGAAGAGAGTGAAAAGTTCGAGCTAAAAATGGCCGCATCGATTACACTTGCAACTTTGTCTGAGAGTTGCCCACCTTCTTCTCTCCTAGGAGATGGCAGCGACAACGACGACTCCGAATCCAGTGTTCTTGACCTTTTAGGTCTGATTATCAATTCTGCTGCCGATCGCTTAAATGTTGCTGGAACAACGGAAGATGAGGAGGAAGACTCTGGGCTGTTTTCAACTGTGTCTATCGTGCTCAGTCTCTTGATCGCCTTGCTGGAGCTAGGAGCCGAAGAGCGCTCAAAACCAGACGAAGCCTTCTTCAAGTCCATCCTTCCTTCTCTCCGTATACTCTCCTCTGGAATCAATGAGAACGAACATTCGTATTCGCCTGAACTAACTCGTTCGTTGCCCGAATTGGCTGAGATGGCGAGTCATGCAATGGCATTAATTGTCGCTCGCGGTGAAGTAATAACCTCGGAAGTTGTACTGCCACCGCTTGCAGAAGAAAGGAATACAAGGATGGACGCAATTCTCTACAAACTGACTCAAGCCGAACGCGATTTGCAGTCAACTCAACCTCCAATCCGTGCAAAGGGAGTTGTGACTCTTCGTCACATAGCTCGATCTTTGGAAAGTCATAATGACATTGGTCAATCGGATCAGGATGCCCTGATCACTGACATATCTAAATCCACGTCAAATTCCGTTCAGGCTTTATCAGCAAAAGAGCAGCTTGCACTGATTTCCAGAACATTGGCATTACTTTGCTTGAATGCTCTAGCAGATCCTGAATCGTAT
Organism: Discostella pseudostelligera; assembly: GCA_036940085.1. Taxonomy (NCBI): domain Eukaryota; phylum Bacillariophyta; class Thalassiosirophyceae; order Thalassiosirales; family Thalassiosiraceae; genus Discostella; species Discostella pseudostelligera. The sequence continues at coordinate 29,721 of JALLBK010000004.1, forward strand.
GTGTACCTTGCAAGTATTCAAACGTTGGTCGCCGTAGGAGATGCCTGCCCATCTGAAATAATGCCACTAGTTGGCACAGTAATTGCCAAAGGACGGCTCCACATTACAGTGGCAACAGCGGACGCAAACGTGGAATCTTTCGAGTTATCATTGAGCCCAGAGCAAAGAATTAAGGCTACGGAAGCTTTAATGTTTATGATTCGACGACGAGGCGACGGGATTTTCTTGTACGGTACTTCGCTATTGAGCACCATGCTTTTTGGTCCAAAACAAAATGATGGAAGTGGTTCGACGATGCAACATGACGATCAAGCTGCGCAATTGATTCAAAGACAAACGCACTTATATTTCACGGGAGACAAAATCAACGCGGAACATGATGACATCGACGAGAAGAAAATTCGTCTCAACACAGGCGGGCCAATCTTTGCAATGGAAGAAACGGATTTGCTTCGTGCTGGAGCAATATCAGTGGTCTGCGAGCTTGTTTCGACTCTGAATCCCATTACCATTGCATCATATTGTCACATTCTTGTGAAATTGGCGACGGATGCTCTTCAATTGGACTCATCTCGCCCTGTTCGACGTGTCGCCGCATGTTTAGCTCGAGACTTGTACGCGTGTGTGATGAGAGAATTAACTACTCCGAGTGGAGAGAACATTGAGAGTACATGTTCAATGGCGGTTGCAATAGTGGACGCCAACGAGGACAAACTGTACAATGTACTGACCCGATGTGTATCTTCGAATGAGTTAGCAAAAACCGACTTCGTCGACCCCTCCACTCAATGTCGGAGTCAAGAAGCGATTGATATTCGACAAGAATTGGAGGCCTTGGGCGTACTACGAGCAGCTGCAGTGGTTCTGCTCGAGCAATCTAAATATCCGGAGAGCATTATTCAGAAGCTCAGTATAAAGTAAATCAGTGAACTCTCATTATTCATTGCAAATTGCGAATTGCAAAGAGCATTCATATTGAATACTTCACTCCTATCGTACCCGTCTGACTTCGTTTATTCTTCGCGCCATTCGCCTTCCCGCCATTTTCGCCACACATCTATCGCCTTATTAATTAGGTCGCCACACTCTTCTTCCCGCCATTTTCGCCAATATTACTTCGCCTCATCAATCGAAGGTCACCGCCGCCAACCAACCACCACCATGGCGAAGAATTAATGGTACTAATGGTTAAGACCATGCACCCATTAAGTTGGTCGCCTTCCCCTGTGCTATCCTTGTCATCGCAGAGATTTGCCGGCCTAGGGTAATGTAAAACCAGAAAAATGCATCTGACGGCAGACGGCCAACCATCCCCATCCTCCGCAGTCGGTGTCGGTGACGGTGAAACCGGTGCCACATCCCAGGGTAGAAACCTTGGAGTTGGCCAAAGGACAACAAAGAATGCCCCTAAAACAAAGCAACGTGTCAAGGAACGACAGCATAGGCATAGCCATCAGCGCACGACGAGATCACCACAGGCGCTATTTGACAATTTTCATAGTGAGCTAACTTCGTTAAGGGAAACAACAAAAGAGTGTCTGCAATACTTCTACAATGATCGAGAGCGACGATGTGCCGAGATTGAAAAAATGGAGAGTAGAAGCGCCTATTTGAAGAGAATAATTCACTTGAAGACATCGGATTGTCCGTCGAATATGAAGGCAAACGGGGAGCTTCAATTAATCAATAATACTGCGTCGCGTGCCGACGAAAGCGCTTCGATCGGGCTGGATGCATTAGAGGACGATACTACCGAATACACTTCAAAATCTAATTCTCCACCTACCAAATGTACCGATAACAGTCATGCAGTGGTGGATGCTTCGAGAAAAGATAGGGAGGATGCTGGTTGGGCGTCCAGTTTGCACTTGTCATTTTATGACGGTGTCAATAATGACGGAATGCCTACACGCTGGAGAACAAGAGTGCAGGAACGTTCGAAACAGGAGAATCAAAGCGAGGAGAACAATAAGCGGTTAACAATACCTTTTCAAGATGACGCGGAAGATACACTTCAAGATCAATTTTTTGGGAGAAAGAGTGAAATACTTGCATTAGAGAAGGAAGTGATAAACGCTGATCAGGAGATCTCATCTATGAGGGGTGACATATCAGTTCTCCAGGGAGATCTACGGAAAGCGCAACGTAAATTCGAGCGAGAACGGATGGAAATTCTTGATAAGATCAAGAAAGTGGAATTCAACAATGAAAATCTGGACCGGATGCTCATTGAAACGGAGGTATCATTAGAAGAGAAGAATATTAGTACCGAGATCTTAGCCAACGAGTTGAAGAAAGTTCGCAAGGATTTGGTGAAACTGCAGAAAGAGAGAGACCTGCGGAAGTCGGAGAGGAGGCGGAAGGATAGCATCATGATGAACAAATTTGCATCAGTGGTGGAGAAAAGAAGTGATGCAGAACATATTATAAACGAGGTGAATCTCGAGGGAGAACAAACCCAACAACAACCACTCTATGATAACCTCGACAGGAACGGTCATCAGATACAAGTTAGTCCTCCAGATGAAGATGGTGATAAAAGTGGAGGAAACAATGTGCATGTGGTGCATGAAAGCAACGATACTGGTGATGCTCACGGCCTTAAGTTGAGCCCATCACAGATCAGTTTTCGAACAGGCATATCTTCGGTAACTAATGACAATTGTACGTATTTTGACGTTTTGGAGCAGCTAGAACGACACAAAGAATTGCATGGCTAAATGAATTGATTACAATACAACATTATGTTTTTTCTGAAGGGAACTGAGTCAGCCTCGTCACCTGCTGACTCAACATGTTCATGTAATCATTAATGGAAGTAGAACTGTTTACAACTCGTGTAATGCACTTTATAGGAGGCAAATGCGTGCTGTTAATGATGGCGGATTTGATGTCTATTCGAAGTATCTCTAGGAGTTGTATCGAGACACCTGCGTGCGGTAGAGGAGAAGATGTATTTGTGTCGGCTGTCCGTCGTCGGTTAAGAACAAAGAGTTGGACACAACGAGTTGGACACAAAGAAAAGATCTTTCTTTCCCGCCTTTCTGCTGCCAGCGAAGCAGCCCGCGACCCGCGACGCTGCAGCAAAAGAAGCAGAAGGCAGAAGAAGCAACAGCGCCGGCATACCAACCATAATTTCCGCCATAACAGATAACAGTACACATATCATACACTCATCGACGGCCCACAGTTATATCCCATGCCAATCTTCCCCTCCTCCGTCATTACAGTCCTCCTTCTGGGGACTGTCGACATTGTCGGCGCCGACTCCGCCGAGGCCGTCTCCAGCCGTCTGCAAGTTCATGTACGTTCTCATATTCGGATACTGGTGGAATACTTCTCGTCGCAATTCTTATTGGTGAAGATGACATAATGATGTCCCTTTTGCCATGTCATGCCATTTACCCCTTCCTCTCTACTTGTTTGCGTGGTGTTTGTCGGCTCATTGTGTATGGGCTGGCGCGATGGAGCGTAGCACCAGCAATTATACTGGGATAGGGGACTGTGCATTAGCATATGGACATAAAGTGAATGCAACAACATGATAATTGGGGGGAGAACGAGATCGGATGTGATTTCTATTGCGGAATATGTCATTGTTTATTTTGTCGAGGCATTGGTAGTAATTTCTGCAACTCAATGGGGTGGCTGCGTGCGTGAAGAGTTATTTGTACCCTATGCGAATTGTTAGATGCGGGAGAATTCATTTGTTAACCGGCATGTTGTCTTTGGCATTTATCCTCGAACACACAAAGTTGAGCTTTGTCTCAAATCGGATGTCAAGGAACACTGCTTGCGATGGGTTGCTCATTGATCAACATTTATCTATCAATTTCCAATCGATCCTGAATTCTGACAATAATTTTCTCTCCCCTCTCTCCCCTCTTACCCCGCTCCCTCAACGCTTGTAGGTTCCACAATCACTCTTCCGTCCAGAAGGATATGACCATCGCGAAGCTCTATTTGGTGTCCCTCCCTATGGAGGTTCTATCGCCCAAAGTGTTTATTATGCCGATTCTGATCTATGTGATCCCACCGTCGACACTCGCAAAGGCTATCCCAGCCGTCCCAAGGACAGCAAAGGCCAAATGGAATCGTGGCCCACTCCCTACATTCTCATGGTAGATCGGGGTGGATGTTCCTTCGTTCAAAAAGTTCGCAATGCACAACGATCGGGGGCCGCGGGGGTAGTGATTGCCGACAATACATGTCTTTGCTCAGATAAGTCTTGCATTTCTGCCAACGGGCAAGAGGTTTGCCAACCCGCCGAGCCCATTATGGCCGATGATGGATCTGGTGGAGATATATCCATCCCATCATTTTTAATGTTCAAAGTTGATGCGGATAAAATCAAAGATGAACTCAAATCGGATCATATGGTTCAGGTCGAAATGCAGTGGGCACTACCGAAGCCGGATGATCGGGTGGAATATGATTTGTGGACTACACCCTCCGATCCAGTTAGTAAAGATTTTCAAAAGAAGTTTAAGCCCCTTGCCATAGCATTGGGAGATCGTGCCTACTTCACTCCGCACATGTACATTTATGATGGAATCAAGAGTAACTGTCAGGGATTTGATGGGGAGAACATGTGCTTCAATCTATGCACCAACAACGGCAGGTACTGTGCCACGGACCCTGACAATGACCTCGACCATGGTATTTCGGGAGCAGATGTTGTTAAGGAGAGTTTGAGGCGCATTTGTATTTGGAATCACTATGGCGAGTCTGACGGAATCGGAAAAGAATGGTGGGACTATGTGTCAAAATTCATTGAACGCTGCGACAACCCCGATTATTTTGCAAATGAAGACTGTGTGAAAGATGCTATGAGGCATGCAGGCGTGAAGGAAGATGTTATTGATCGATGCATCCGAGACAGTGGAGGACTTGAGAAAGACACACCAAACAGTTTCCTTGACCTGGAGATGCAAGCGCAAGTCAAACGCGGTGTTGTCATTCTCCCGACGGCATTTGTGAATACTGTTGCACTTCGGGGTGGTCTTTCAATAGAGACCGTATTTACTGCAGTGTGCAATGGTTATCTCGAAGGAACCGAACCCAAAATATGCAAGGAATGTAATGGTTGTGGTGATTTTGAACAGTGCATTGCCTCGAAAACATGCAAAAGTAAGAGCGGAGGTGGCGTGTCTACGCATACGTTTATGAGTTCTATGATTTTTATCACGCTTGCGTTTGGTGGAGCGGCATTTTGGCATTACCGAAAGACTCGGGAAGAGATGCGTGAGCAAGTGAGAGGCATCCTTGCCGAGTACATGCCTTTAGAGGGAGATGATGGACAGGTGGGATCACCCATGGACTTTGCGAGACGGGGTGGTTCCGAGAGTCTCATGACTTAAAAACAATATGCGTCGACTCTCGGGTAAGGGGGTGTGGTGCATAATATTAGGCTAGCATTGTCGTTTCCCTGAAGTGTATCATAAATAATTAATTTTGAATGTCAATACATGACCATTTTGACTGGAAGTCCAGATCATTACTATCAAACGCCAACAAATGACATAAGAAGCGGCATTCTTCCGCCAGCGCGAACACGCCACATATTATGATGATACAAAGAGGCTCTCAAATGAACGGTGGATGTGGATTTTACAATCAAATCCCACGAGCACCGCATAAAAGATATTGCTTTAGCGGCGCTCAATCTTCCTTCTCGATCAAATTGGAAATGAACTTGACAAATCTCTTTCCGTAGGTTTCCGGATCAACACAGCTGATATCTTCTCCAGAATTCCCTGTCGCCTTTTTGATGACTGTTTCACCAAGCTTCCGGGCGTCGTAATATTGAAGAATATCGATGATTCCTGCAGCATGGCAGAGTCGCATAATTAGATTGGCATCAGTACCTCATAATGCAAATGAAACCGAGAGCAGTCGATAATATGGGCAACTCACCACAAAAGTAAATCTCTTTCTTCGCAAGTATCCCATCCTTCAACTTCGCTCCATAACCTTCTATACCGGAGTCCGATCTTGGAGTGATGCCATTTCTTGGCACTGTAGCTGTAGCATTGCTTGCCGACACAGGAGTTTCAGGGATGGATTTCAACGATGACGAAAATTTGATCTCAGAATCGCTAGTAGGCAGGGTGTCGTCCAATTCGATAGCTTTGGCAGACGAGGCACGTTGCATAATACCCCGTCGAAGTGGTGTGTTCGACCTTGATGGCTCAACATTTTCGGCAGCGATGTTCCTTACACTCTCATGGGGAGCTGATGATGTATTGTCTTGATCGACTGCAGTTTCTGCAGCCTCTACCGAAGCACCATTGACACCACTTGCTTCTTCACAGATATGCAATCCCAGCAACAAACTATAATCCATAATCCCAAGCCTTGCCAGAAACGTTGCATCTCGAGCCAGCTGGTCCAAGAACAGTCCCCTAGCTTTCGGATCTGCAAATCGTAACTTTCGTCCCTCCTCCAAAATATCCAAATCTTTACTAACACTATCGCCAGGATTGGCCTTCCGACCGGCTTTCGACCCCTTCAAATCCCACACACGGTCAATCTTCTTCGTCGTATGGAATACACTCCGCATGATGACGAAGTGCAAACGTTGATTGCTCGCGTTGGGCATGCACACTCGATACATGCCATAAAAATGCGTCAGGAATGTGGATGGATTGCATGTGAGATGACGATAGTAGAACGGAAGGATTTCACGTAAGAACTTTGACTCGGCGTTGGTGAGTGTTTTGATCATGTACAGTCCATCATGGGAGTAAAAGAAGAACTAGAGACGGTACATAATAATCGGACGTGATTGTTAGAGTGGTCGTCGAGCATAAATGCAAAGAAGGAATCGAATACCAAAGCAAAAGAGATTATCTATTATCTCACCTGCCCACTCCGAGCATTGCTGGCGAACTCATAGAAGTTAAACTTGCCACATATGCTATGCAAAAATGTCTGCTTCTCAACGCCAAACAAGCTCCGAATTCGTGCGAAGACCAGTGGTGCGTAGACTTTGAATTTATACTTGTGTGGTAGTGGCTTCGACGTGTTGGAACCGAGGTAGAATTGATTTGCGGGAAGTTTGTATTTGGCAACTCGTTCGCATTCGGTAGTGAGTGTGGTGTATGCTTCGGCGGTTGCTGTCGTACTATTCTGTCTCGCGGGCGATGACGAGGTGGATATGGAAGCGTAGGAATTCGAGCGACGAGCCGGCGAAGAGGATAGGTTGGAACCAGCAGATTGTGAATGATTGTTGGCATCATCTGCAGTAATGGATTTGTCATCGGTCACTGATTCATCGAGCTGGGCCTCCTTCTCTTCATTATTGTCACTGGTCCCGTCCTCCACTTGACTTAACCACGTGCGTTCGCATCCCTCCCACATCGAAATTTGCAATTCAGCCTCAACACCCGTCGCACCACCGACACTCTCGCGAATACCGAGCATCATACCCGCACATAAAGCATATTGCGCATGCTTCTTGTTAATTCTTTTGGAGGATCGGCTCACCATGGGATTGGGATTGTCGGCATTTGGCAATGTGGGTGGTTTGCCATATTTGTAGTTTCGACTGTGGGATGTAGCGGTGGTTATGGATGTTTTGGTGATGGATGTAGGGCTGTTGGTTGGAGGACTAGAATGATGCAGATTGTGATTTTGACCACGACTATCCTCGGAATGATGATGCTTCCTCAACGAATCGGGCAAGGAGTTATTTCTCTTGAGTAAAATATCGCCACCAGGAGCACCGGCATCATTGAGCGTTCGACTACGTTTGATCTCCGTCATGTCATCATCTATCACCACCAAGCTTTTCCGTCGTTGTTCTTCCCATTCTAATCGATCGCGGCTCCATTCATTATTCCACTGTGGCATTATGGTGGCAACATTTTCCGTAGGAACAATTTCGATCGATGACCCCTGCCATGAGTCGACTGCCGAAACGGAGAGGTGATGTGAAGACTGGAGAGGTGAGAAATGCGGCGGTGGATTTTCTGGCAGCTCCGATGGGAAATCGATGGGCGTTGAACACGATGGCTTTGTTGGTTCGTCGTCTACTCTATGTCTATGGTTGGCTTGCTGTTTCTTCGCCTCTCGTTGCAGTTCTGCGGCATGTAATTTGTTCACCAGCTGATTTAATGTCTGTAGGTCGCCTTCGGTGTATTCGTCAACTATGCCGCTAAATGAAGTATCGTTCGTTGCTCCGCTAAGTACGCTATGTTGGCCATCGTGGGAGCCATCGTAGGAGTCTTGATCTGAATCGTCATCATCTGACGATGATGAAAAGGAGATGGACTTCGTAGGACCGGCAGAGTGCACTTCGTCCTTATCGACGACGAAGCCGACGCCGCCACCGCCCTCCAGCGAATTGAGCTGTCTGCCGCGAGATAAATGGCTTGGTAGGAGGAATGCCATGGCCAACACCCCAATCTATCCCACCTTATTCTTCAATCTCTCTATCGCGGCGAAGGCAAATTTTGCACTTGAAATGGCAAATGAGTGGAATTGAATTCATTATGTTGTTGTGCGAACAAAATCGGGAAGGCACTCTCCCTTCCGTTCACGCGACGTTTCCGACGACACGTGGAGTCGACGTGCCGACTCCTCTAATTTAGATCTACTCCGTCCTCTCATTTTCGTGGTGGAAAGAAAGGAGGAAATTTGAATAAATTTGGATTTCCGAGTTGTTCTCTTGGGTTCTCTTCACAAGACCTTGGGCCCATTAAGCGAGTTCCGATGGTAATTAAATGTACAATTAATCGCCAAACGGTGGACCTCACAGTGCCATCCGTTGAATCGGCGTCACATTGGCACAAAAAGGAGGCGTTGAAGAAAGGGTTCGGCCCCGTCCTTGCCGCCATGGTTGTGGTGCCAGCAGAAGATGATGACGGTGCACCATCACCATGAACCAAACAAATCGAACAATTCTATTACCATTACCTTCAATTATTCCAAGTAGATACCGCAAATTCATTTCATCATCACCATGGCGATGTTCCTAATGAATGCGCACAACATCATCTCCTCCTGCTGCGGCACGAGCGGAAATGTCTTCGCCAAGATTTTCCACAACAACCAAGATCAACATGACAATCATGCCTCCTCACCCGCCGCCGCCGCGGCATTTAATGGCGTAGCTGGTGCTGGTGGTGCTGCTGCAGCCAAACCATTTGGAGGTGCCAAGAAATTCGGATTCACGGACAAACAGGTCAAGTACGAAGATGTACCATGGTCCAAGCTACCACTGGATGCTCGAAAGGCCGCAAAGGTGATTGGGTTTGAGCAAAAATCATGGGACGACAAGGAATGGCTCGAAATTGATGATAAGCATTGGCATGATATGACACCCGAGGAGACGAAGGCATGCGAAACTTTGGGATGGGACAAGGAATCATGGGAACACAAGTATGAACATACCTCGTGGAATGATATGCCCAAACACGTTCAGAAGGCGGCAGAGAAATTAGGATGGAACAAGGAGAAATGGGATGATGATTGGGATGTCCCGGCGTGGGAGAAGGAGTGGACGGACTTTACTCCCGAAGAACAAAGGTGCTTGCATGTTTTGGGATATTATGTTCATACTTGGGGTTAAACGATTGCTCTTGCTCTTGATGAAAATGAGATTCCATTGCTCGAATAATATGTGTGCATGGAATCCTGACCAGTGTTTCATGGTATCGCTAGTTCTTGATGAAAGTGCGAGTACACTGCTGCCTATATGTTAATATCTTTCTACGTATCGAATAGTATACTGATTTCTACTACTACTGATATGCATCGGAATTTCTCTAGAGATGGAATCACCCACTGCAATTGTAATTCTGAGGCATAGTTTAGTAGTAGCCAATACCAAGCGCATCCTCAATATCAGTGTCTTCATCATACTCCTCTTCTTCATCTTCATCAACATCATCGTAATCATCTTCACCTGTGTTGTCAATGGCGTAGGCAGCCCACATCGCTGCCTCCTCGTCACTAATCTCATTGCCGTTCAGATCTATGCTTTCATCTGCAGTGTCAGAATCAGGAGTATCGGATATGTCATCACTGGTGCCACTCTCCACATCTTCATCATCATTTGACATGCTCTCTTCGATAACTTCGGGCGATAAAGGAGGAGCAAGATCCAACTCTAATCGTTTCCTTTCATTGCTCACAATGATGACATTGACTGACGATCCTCGTCCTAGACCCAATGCCTTTAATCCATCTTCCTTCGCGACATATTCATCTCGTTGCTTGGCAACTCTACTGATATGGAGCAGTCCATTTCGATTGGCATTCACATCCACAAATACACCATAAGGGGTTACATTTGTCACAATCCCATCTAATTCATCACCGATTCGTAATGTAGATGCGGATATCTTTCTTCGTTGGTCGAAGGATCCCCCAATCTCCAACGCCTCCTCTCGATTTAGGCATACTTCGAGCGTGCCCTCCTCTAATCGAATTTTTGACACATATACCTCTATCAATGATTCAGAAGGTATATTTTTGTTTAGTTTCTTTCGTACGATGGATGCTTTTATACCTCGTTTTCCTAATCGAATCACACCGTTGACAATATTCCACTTCCCTTTGTTGTTTCTCCTTCCGATTCCACATTCTAGAAATGCTGCAGCATGTGTTGAGGAAAGGGTAACGAGGGGATGAGCAAGCCTAACGTGAGAGATGATGGTGTTATTTAGTAGACTACACAAATGATACAGACTCATTGCTCGTTGCAGGATTGCATTAATATGTATCACACACCTTTTGGTCCAGTCTTTCCTTCCAGAAGATCCCTGTAAAATGAGGGCAAGTCAGATATGATATTAGAACTGTTACACATCCAATGAAATTGTGGAAAAATAAAATGGATGCCAACACCATCACACTACGGACCTATCGGGAAGTCTCGTTGCAAACAGGCGTTCTCCAATTTTGAGATTCTTTAATTCTTTTCGTGGCTTCCATGATCCATCTATTCGTTTGTAATAACATAGCTTCTCTGATGATGGTTGTGGCGATGACTCCATATTCGAATCCTGCTGTTCCGTGACAATACTATTGGACTCAGCCGCGCTCCTCGCCGACGAGATTGTTACTTGTCGTATTATTTGCAGATGCCGTCTTTCGACGGGATGGGATAACCTCTGCCTCGAAGATGACAGGCTATGACGATGAACATGAACGGTACATTGATGGAAAGCTAACGATTTTGTTAGTCTAAAGCCTGTTAGGGAGAGTACCAGAAGCAGCGACGTCCGCCGAAATGAAGACAATAGCATCGACTTCTTCCTCATGGTCATGGTCATGTCGATTTATGCTTTTTATTTTTATGCGATTGCGGCGGCGGCGGGCGGCAGTAAGTATTGATGGTCGTCGGTGTTGGTGACGTCACAATCCAGAGATGTGCTACCCGCTATTTCATGTACTGATTCCTACGTATTATCTTTTTAATTTCAAAGTTTAATTTTAAATCCAGCCGTATATTACTACGGAGGACTTTGTATGAAGAATTTTGTATTGTTCCTAACGTGGAAATCTAGCAAGTCCGCCCGCGCTTCCGTCTCGCCTGTCCACACGTGGAAGTGGACGCACCATGCTGGACCATGAACCATGAACATGAACCACGGCCATGGCGGACAATCCGCTATTACGCCGTACTACCTAGCACTTGAAAGAGGCTGAAAGACAACATCATCAACAGAACAGCAACCAACCAATGAAGCTTCTCAAACGAGACATCTCCTCTAAGGATGGCTCCGGCTTCGTCTCCCTCTTACCCACAACGCCCGAAGACCTCTGGCACACCTACAACCTACTACAAACTGGCGATCGCATTCGATGCACCACCCTCCGCAAAGTCAACAAGGAGTCTTCCACCGGTAGCGTCACCTCCACCAAAGTGCGTATGAATTTAACCATTGAGGTAACCAAGGTGGAATTCTTCAAGGATTCATTAGAAGTACGTATTAGCGGCCCGAATAGTGCCGAGAGTGCACATGTGCGCATGGGGGCATTTCACACCTTGACATTAGAAATTGATCGACAATTTTCCATAGAGAAGCAGTGTTGGGATCAGATATATTTAGATAGAATCGATGAGGCATGCAATCCAGACAGAGGGGCGGATATTGCTGCTGTGGTAATGAGTGGGGGGCTGGCACATGTCTGTCTTGTTACTGGATCGGTGACAGTCACCAAGGCTAGGATTGATATGAACATTCCCAAGAAACGAACGGGATCATCGGCACATTCCAAGGCAATAACCAAATTCCATGATGCCATCTATCGTGCTGTATTGACTCATGTTCCATTTGACAAGGTGAAATGCATACTATTGGGATCGCCAGGCTTTCAAAAGGATGACTTTTACAAATATCTATTGTCCGAAAGCGTGCGAAGGGACGATCGACCATACATTGAAAACAAGGCCAAGTTCGTCTTGTGTCATAGCAGCTCGGGTCACAAATGCGCCATTGAGGAATTATTTTCCGATCCGAGTATCCTATCAAAAGTTACTGAAACGAAGCTATCCAAGGAGATTGAAATATTAAACAAATTCATGAGACTGTTAGATACGCATCCCGATAAGGCCTACTATGGATACTTGCACGTTCAAAAGGCAAATGAAGAGTTGGCGATTGATTCGTTGTTGATATCAGATGAGTTGTTTCGTAGCTCGGATGTTGTTACTAGGAAGAAGTATGTCGCGTTAGTAGAGTCGGTGCGTGAAAGAGGCGGGACGGTGTATGTGTTTAGCACGATGCATGTGTCAGGTCAGCAATTGCAGCAAGTGTCTGGTGTTGCGGCGATATTGAGGTACCCAATGCCTGATCTGGTAAGTGATCATTGCTTTCCATGGCTCTAGTCATGCTTATTGATTTTGTGCTAATTCATTTTCCTCTGCATATTTGACAGGACGAGCTAGAGGAGATTGCAGCGGCTCATGAAGCTGGATTCGCCGAATTCAATGAAGAAGACGATGCAGAGATATCAGATGAAGCCAGAAAATTGAAAGAAGAGGCTCGTATGAGAGAAGACATGGCTGATATGGGCTTTGATTAGTTACATATCTGTAGGAAAGCTAGAATTATATTGCGTTCGCCCCTATGGAAGCCGTTCAGAAACTAGATAGGTTGTATTACTCTTTCTCGAGAGAAAGGGTTGCGTTGAGTATGGATGTATGTGTTTGGGTGTCAAATGAATGTGCAAAATTTGTGCAAATCATCGATACTTTAGTTTCTATTGAAAATTAGGAATTTTCATGTGTGTGCCACCGTATTGAATCGATGAAAATTGTTGAGGGTGGCAAGGATCACATCCCTTTGACGAGGAGCCTTGCTAAGTCATGGACATGATGTCTAGAGTCCATAATTCACTCATACGATCAGACTTGAATTGGTGCAACGATAAAACATGTCTACCAGCATTCGGCCGAATGAAAATGATGTCCTTCTTGGTAGGGGAGGCAACAACCACAGCCATTGCGGTAACGAGCAGCTACGACGCATTGCTCATGAGCGTTCCGGTGAATATCGATCATCCACAAAGAAAGAAAAGGCGGTGATATCAAGGTATGCATCTGCTATCTCTTGCGTCTGTGATACGTCGTTTGACATTGGATCTCACTGTTCGTGCCTACCTCTACTCTAGACAAATCATGCATCATATACAGAGCTTGGAACCACCCGGACGATTCCTTTCGAAGAACTACTCAAGATGTGAGTGGGAGGTGGTGACGGACGCTGTTGCGAGGGAAAAAGTATGTCAGGTAAGATGATTGACAAATTATTATTTCGTGCATTTTACGATATGCTCGTCTTACGATGATTCGTCTTCAACAGGCTTTTCGAGACGCCGTGGCGATCGAGAGAGACAAGGTAGGAATTGCATCTAATGCTTGTTTCAACGCCTTCCTACCTCGATTATCTTACACTATGCATCATCATTCAATGCTCGATGAACTGCATGTAGGAGCAAACCATAAAATCATCTGCGAAGAGGTGTTGGACTCATTGCGTAACTCCTCAATCAGCTACTACTTGTGACGACGCTACACATTTTCTTTATCAGAGTAATATCTTCGATGGCAATGGTATGAAACCCATCGTGACACCAATTAAACAAGAAATGGTAGTTGACAACGGCATAGTTTCTACTGATCAATATTTCCAAAGCGATCACTTCGAGGGCACGAATCCAATCGTTTCACCAATTAAACAAGAAATGATCGATGAATTTGACGAAGATCCAAATCTATGTCATCATCAAAGCGTTAACTTCCAGAACGTGATTCCCGTCATCCGCTATCCACCAATTAAACAAGAGATGGTGGATGATGATTATGACGATGAGGAAGAGTCGTATCATCAATATCATTGTAATGTATATGACGACTTTGATTTGTTCGACGGTGAGCTATTGAGGAATATCGAAGTCGATGAAGTGTTATCGAATGCAGCAGTTTGACAGAGAAGGAAGCAACAAATCATGTGTCGAGCAATCCAACTTCAAACTTCACCAATGTGACAATTTCAAGAGAGTGAATGTTTCTAATAATTTAGTTTGATGTTATTCTTTACACTATCATTTCGAGGCGGCAATTATCTGCAGAGACACAATTCATGTAAACTCCCGATCTTCATCAGACACCGATGTATCCTGATGCTGATTCTGATCGGTTTCCAAAGGCATATACTCGGCAATTATATTCTTCACCTGCATTTGCATCTGACTTTGATATCGTCGATGTTGGATATAACTGAATAAACAAAAGATAACCGACATTCCCAAGAGAGCATAGACCATCACCGAGGTGGATACCGACTCTTGGAGTTTCTTCGAGCCACAAAATCCATTGGCAATGCATTCCTTTTCATCGGGACAGCTCGCGCAGGAGGTACATACCGTGGGAATGGTGCCGGAGGCATATCCAGAACAGATTGCCTTTAGGACCGTGGGCAATGACAACGATCCGCGAATGGAGACTTTGTTGACATACATGGCAGGCAAGATGACCACACCACTCTTATCCTTTGCACGAAGCTGTGCTTCCATCATAATATTCTCGACATCGCCTTCCAATCCTCCACTATCATCCATGCACTGTTCGATGACCGAGGCATCGACATTGGCATGTGTCATGGCATCCGACACACATTGCTTACTCGAAAAATACTCCTCATCATAACAACGGAATAAAAACTCTTTGACATAATCCCACCACGGTACACCAATTCCATCATCCTTCCCGTAATGATTCCAAATACACATTCGTCGCAAACTCTCCTCGACTACATTGGCACCCGACACTCCATGATCTAAATCATTGTCGGGATCGGTAGCACAATATCTTCCATTGTTGGTACACAAATTAAAACAATCATTCTTGCCATTCTCATCTTGACATCCACTCAATATACCATCATAAATATACATTTGGGGAGTAAAGTAGGCCCGTTGTCCCAATGCCAATGCCGCCTCTTTAAATTCCTTTTGAAAGTCTGCTGATAATACATCGGTGGGTGTCGTCCATAATTCATATTCCACACGATCATCTGGCGTGGGTAAACTCCATGTCATTTCAATCCGAACTGGATGATTCGCCATTACTTCTGCCTTGACTTTATCGGCATCCTGTTTGAACATTAGAAAGGTTGGTATCGATATGTCGGATCCACTCCCATCATCAGCCATGATGGGTTCCCGTTCTTCACATGTCTCTCCATCCTCGGAAGTGCAAGTATCCGCCATGGAACAAAGACAGGAATCGTCCGCGATAATGACACCAGCGGCTCCGACACGTTGAGCATTGCGTACTTTTTGAACAAAGGTACATCCACCCCGGTCGACCATGAGAATGTACGGTGATGGCCAGGGTAGCATTTGACCCTCGCCTCCATTTTCATCTTGCACAAAGGCCCGGGCAGGATAGCCCGCGAGGGTATCAATATCGTTGAAATTGCACGCGGTATTGTCGGCATAGTAGAGTGGTTGGGCAATGGAGCCACCGTAGGGGGGGATGCCGAAGAGGGCCTCGCGATGTTCGTATCCCCCCGGTTTGGTGAGGGAGGCGGGAAACTGAAATTAAATGAAATAATGATGATTGGGGAGCATGGATATCAAAGATTCGTTTTAGTGAAATGAGATATTCAAAGGGGATACGAAACAATATTTTTCGAGACAATATAACTTACATGAATCTGAAGCTTGCTCGAGGTGACGAGACCACTCTCCTGAGACATCGACGACGACGACGAAGTTCCTGCTGCAGATGACGACGTTGCTGCTGCTGCAGACAACGACGACGATGCTGCAGATGACGACGACGACGTCGAATTTGACGATGATTTTGCCGCCGAAGATGAAGATGAAGAAGACGACGACGACGTATTCTTATTATTATGAGAATGCACCCCCACAGTATCATGGGCCAATGCCATGCCGACAAATCCAAAGCTACCCACCCGAAGCAGGACAGGGAGCAATAACATTGCCAAACCGGTGGTGTTCATTACTAATCTCATAACCAGTGATCGATGTAGGAGAGAAGATGCAGCTACGGTGCACCCAGAGCGGCGGCAGCGGCTTTGGTACCTTTTGGTACGACTTTGGTCTTCGGATTTGGTTTGGGCTGATCTGTGTGAAGAGGTTCGCCTGTTAAGCGATATTTCCCACAAAGGAAAGATTCAATTTATCGCCAAATTAGGATTTTGTAAGATCTTGAACCTTCCGCCTTTTCACCCTTCGACTGGCGCATCGAAACCGAAAGGAGATGGATGAATACCCATAGGGTACCATATCTTCTGATGAAAGCCAAAATGCAATACCAACCTAATCGATAATGAAGCCATACTTGTCTAATCCAAATTATGGTAAAATCTATAATCTGCGAATGTACATAACATCTCTATCTTGTCCAAAATCGAGGAAGGAAGGACATGACTTTCCTATTGACTTCCACTCCCAACTTGAATAACAATTCATCCTCTCTCACAGCCAATACTTCATGTGGTCGAAACTTATTCTTCATGTTGTCCGACTGATCAATGTTGTTGGTATCTCTCATTAATGCATTTGCCGCCTCAAAGCCCGAAACATATGCCCTCTCTTGACACAACCCCTTGGCACCATGTTCTCGCTCTCCCATTCGTACCCAATCACCGGCACACTTTACATTTGGTAAGACATTTCGTCCTGCACCCTCCAACGGTGGTCGACGTGCATAGCTTCCTGGTGAGAACCATGAAACGACACCAGGATATTTCCCCACCCATGAATCCACAAGCTTTGCATCGGCAAATTTGGATACGGCACTGGGCAACAACTCGTCCGTCAGTATTTTGACAATGTCATCATCTTGCAAACTCATCAGACCACCTGCATTGTAGAAATCGCAAGCAACTACAGATCCCAATGGAGTATCACCGTCGTTATCGTCTTCTTTACCCCAAAGCTTGGCCAAGTTCTCCTCCTGCAATTGGTCTAACATGAAGAAAGTTCCACCGGCACCTCGCAACTCCTCAAATCGCGAGAATACATTTGCCGGACTTCGTGTTTCTATCCTCTTATCAAAGTAAAGACGACAGCTAATGACATCAATTCCTTTCATACTGGCGGCCTGTGAGAATTCGGGAAGTCGAGCCAAGTCTGGACTGGAGGAAATGACCGATTGCATCCCTTGACATCCCAATGCTAGGATGATTCCGTCAATGTTGTCAATTTGTTTTACTTCTCCAGAGCGTGTATCAAGAAAGGATAGTTTGGAGGCATGTAACTTGCCATTCGAACCCTTATCTAGTGAAATTTCCTTAACTCGACACCCCCCAAGGACATTTAACCCACCGCTACCACCTTCATCTTTCTTCGTCAATCGTTCCGCCAGCGGTAGAATAAGTGAATCACTAACTGTTCCATTCTTTATCCAACGAACATCAAAGCTATCCTGATGCGCTAATGCATAGTAGTACAGAAGTTCCATAACCACGAGCGCCGAAAGCTCCTCGGGAGGTTTGAACAACCCCACCAACAATGTTGGTTTTAGGAAGTCATTCACCAATCGTTCGGATAGCTTGAAACGAAGGAAGAGTTCATGAGCACTCATTCGATCGTATTGTTGTTTTGTCGCCTCATCACCACCGAGGCTAATGGTACAATACAAATAATCCAGTTTGGTGTGAGAAGAAGTTCAAGTCGACTAGTCGTATTAGTAGTGCAACTGCATGAGTAGTACTCACCAATCAATGGTAGCTATCAACAATCCAACCATCGACGCTCTATCAGCAATTGGCAACCGTTCAAAGTATGGAATAGTAGCCAACACTTGACCCAACGGTGACGGCAGCATCGGGAACTCTTTACTTCCAGAACCATCAGCAAGAAGTGTATTCTTCAATGCATCTCCCACAATTGGGAAGCCACCCAATATACTATCCAATGTTGCATCCCCAAATACTGGAGCCGTAGCCTCCAAGCCATCTGGCGAGTAGAAACTGGAATTCGTAAATGGCGTGAAGACATCATTTTCATTAAGTCCTAATTGAGCAACCAATGCGTTGATATTGGGGTAATCCTTCCAGAAACCACGCGTGCCGGCCTCGACGGGTTTGCCAGTAGAGGAGAGGTAGGGTGTGCGGCCGGTTGGATCGGGCAGTGCGTCGATCAGTGTGACGTCTACATTTTCTACTCCACTGATATGTATGAGAGAGAACGGAAGAGTCAGATTTGAGTGATATGCCACAAAGCAAAAATAGGTAGTAGATTGATGATTGATAAATGAACTCACCTCTCGCACAATGCCTTGGCGGCACCCCATCCTCCCCATCCACCTCCTACGACAACATACTTTTTCGATTTCGTGTGTTCGACAACCACTTCAACATCTTCGATGCTGACACTTTCCTGGAGTTGAGGAAGTCGATATTGGGAGACGGTGCGTGCGGCGGCTGTCTGCGACGGTGCGAAGGCGTCGGCTCCGACGACAAATAGTATCGATGAGACTATCAGTGCTATCATATTCATACCACAAGTACTCAAATGAAATTATGCCAACCAAGTAGGAGTATCTATTTGCTCCATTGGCCGTGTCATCCGCATCGTCAGGCAATTCATCTGCACTCAATCTCCAGCGCCGCTGCTACTGTTCATTCATGGTCATGCAAGTGGAAGTGGAAGTGAGTCATCGCGGCAAGGCCGATGCAAGATTCGAGTCAGCCCGCTCCCGCCATTTTGAGAAGCCTCCCGCCAAACTTCTTTATGTCACCCGCCGAAATCAGACGATGTCTCCCGCCAAAATTCTTTGCCACGTGTAAGATCGAGAGTCATGTCTCATTTCCATTGCATTCAAGCATTCAAGAATGCATCGTCCACCGACGAAGCGAAGATGAAGTTCAAGTTCCTTAGATCGAGCTGCATAACGACTCTTTACGTACTCGATTACAACCTATTTCAATAGAGATCAATCCTGCTGGTAGGAACGACCTTCAAACAGACACTGTTCCGCCCTCTGCGCCTCTCGTCCAATGTATGTCGCATGTCCTACCGACACCAATTCTTTGGCATGTTCCCACCTTTCAAATATCTCAACAGTAAGCTCTTTGGCAGTTCGTCCCTCGAATGTCATCATGGGATCGGGTCCTTTTCCGCCGCTACAACTAATTTTGTTTCCGTGCACATCACACACTTCACCCTTGTCGTTCACGATGCAGGAATGATACGTGGCACATATCACCCCCTTGGTTGAATCGAGTTTCACAATAAAGTAACCCTTCTCGTCCATGGTTAGTGCTCGTGCAGATAAGAATCTATCGAGTATTGCGTACTCCATACGTTCTGTCGAGATGGCTGGACCACGTGTCACACCGTCCTCAAGCAGTAGCTGCTTGATGATATTTGGAACACCGGATACCATATGCACAACCATACTCGCCGACGTGGCCACATCTTGATTGAACCATCCCTGCGCATCGACAAATGCTCGAGATGCCAAGCTTTCCGGATGCAACCCCGAGCCGATTTCGTTGGTAACAAAGATGAAGGTGGCATCCCATTGAGATATAAGTTTGTCGAATTCTGCCTTGATGGAACGAAACGCCTTTTCGGATGAGGTTGTAACATGACCTCGATCGCTGGATGATGTAGCAGAGTTGTTGTTGGCTTCCTCCGGCTCGGTAAACACATTTTCTTCTAGAAAATAATTGGTCAACCACAACGTCAAGCAATCCACAAGTACGACGCGTCCACTAAACATGTCAGCATGTTTACTCGGATACAATACTTCTTCGATGGTAGTCCAATTATCTCCCCGATCTTGTTGATGACGTTCGATTCTTCTTTGGAAATCGTCATCCCATGCTTTCGAGGTGGCAAGGTAGATGGGGTTGTTGGATAATTTCTCGGCAAGCGATTGTGCGTAGGAGGACTTGCCGGAGCGAGCACCACCGGTGACTAGATAGACTGTAGCCATGATGAATACAGGTCCAGATGGTGAGTAGATAGTAGTATTTAGCCACCGCACTCAGCAACACCAACAACTTTGGTATCGGTCGGTGGTCGGTGGGTGAATCAATGAAATCGTCGTTTTGGTGTTGGTTGTGGTTGTGGCTGTGTCTGTATTGAATGCCTCCCGCCAAAAATACTTTGCCACTTACTTGTGCGTGCTGGAGGAGTCGAGTCGTCGTGTGCTGAAGCACGTGTCTCGCGGAACTCAATTAGCGATGTTTATGCCCGTAGAGTGGTACGTGTTCCAACGTTGGTTGGCGATGTGGCAGCAGGCATCCGATATCCGATCCATCGTCCATTTCCATCAACCACCACCACCACCACCACCACCACAAAAGTGCACAAGAGAAGCCAACCATGAAGCTGCCGATCGCCCTAGCCATCATCTCGCTACCCGTAGCAACCTCCGGCGCAACAGTCCTCACGGCCAACCCCCAGGGCTGCATCGACCCCACCGCCTACGATGCTGACACTGACTTCTTCCCCGACAAATTCGTACCAGATGAAACCACCGACCTCATCACCATCACCTATCACAACACCTACAAGATCATCACCAACAAATTCAGCAACAAGTCCTATTTACTCTATCAATGTGGTACAGAACCTCCCGAGAATGAAGTCAAGTATGGCTGGCATCACTTAGTCTTACCCGTACCCCACACTGGCGGAGTGGCCATTACTGAGACGGTACAAATCCCACCCATGGAAATACTCGGGAAGCGTTCCGAAATCAAGGGGTACATTGGCAATCCGCAGTATGTCTCCAGCCCATGCTTGAATCATTTAATGAGTGACGATGCCGAAGAGGACGAGATGGTAGAAACTATCTACTATCCCGAAGATCCGTGGAATACGGCACTTACTGATGAGGGAACTGCGGACTTTTTGTCGCGCAATCCAGATGCCATTGTGTTGACTGGTCCTTTGGGCAATGTCGATGCCGATCGAGCTTGGGGGGATGCATCGACTCAGGAGAGGACTAATGTTGCCACCTTTGATTGGGTAAGTTGATTGATACTGTTGGGCTTCTTTGCTTCAGATTGGCACTCACATGACACATCACCACATCACATTGTATTTCCAACTTTGTCAAACCCACACACACCCACAGCTTGGAATGTACGCCGCTCTATTCAATCTCGAAGGAACGGCCAACAAAATCATCACCGATACCGAGGCAAGATATCAATGCTTGGCCGACAATGCCGCGGCAGTCGAATCCGACATCCAAGAAAAAGACAAGCCCAAAATTCTCTGGGCAGACTACTTCGACGGAATTGGTTGGTCCATCGGCGAGTGTCCCACATGGGATGCCACATACTACTGCGAATATGCCGCTCATTGTGGTGCTTCCATCATTTCTCGTCCTGAAGGTGTGGGGTTTAGTGAATCGTATGGCACCGACACCCTGTACTGGTATTTGACCGACGATGAGTTCCTTGAACTGGGTAAGGATGCCACCACATGGATCTACCCAAGCAAAACCTTCAATGATGTCTACGACCAAAAGAAGGACATGCTCGATCAATTCAAGTCAGTACAGAATAAAAATGTTTACGATACACAAGGAGGTGGACCATTGGCGTGGTACGAACAGCGTCTTGCCGAGTATGATGTTGTGGCATTGGATATGTGCACACTCGTTGGGACGGCCAATCCCAATCCTAGTTCGATTCATGTAAGGAAATGGTTTCGTAGTTATTTCACGGACCCGGTTGGTACTCAAGGAACGTGTAACGTTCCAGAGGACATCACCTTGGCGTATGTCCCAGAGCAGGCCGAGTGCACTTCTATTCAGAGCAGTAGTGGAGGTTTCCCTTCGGAGGGGTCGGCAGCTGCCACTAACTCTAGCCAGCGAACAAGCGCTGCTTTCGTTTCTGTTCTAGCAATCGTTGCCGGAATTGTGTCCACAGTGTTGGCCTGAGAACACGCGATTTCAATTCAGTAGTAGGATTATGCATTAACAAACCGAGGTACTGCATTGTCACTACCGTAGTTGCATTTCTAATAGGATAGCAAACCGAGATGCAACGGACCTCTACGGTATACTCTTTAGCCCGTACTGATATGTTGCATCAACTGAGAATGACGAAAGTAAATGCATAGGTAGAGTAATCTGGGCGGTGAATATTGCCCTACACGATTACAGACTAAGTACCTCATTTAGAGTTGCAAGTTCCGCAAGAACTGCACATGCACTCCTCAGTAAAGGAACTGCCATCAACGCACCTGTGCCTTCACCCATGCGCAAATTCATATTGAGAGCGGGTTCCGCAGGAGCCGGAACATTTTTGGCTTTGGCAATGTCGTTGATGATTTTCAGAGCAATCGTTTGACCTTGCTCCGTCGATTGAGTTGCAAACAATAGATTTCTCGTCACATCTGGATCTATATGACATGCAATCATAGCTGCCGTAGTGACAATAAATCCATCTACAAGGATTGGCATGTCTCGATCTGTGGCCTCGAGTATGCCCCCGACAATAGCTGCAATTTCCGCTCCACCAACCGCTGCCAACGTCGGCAATGGTGCACCCTTGAGCATAGTTGCTGCATTATGGTAAGCCATTGCTTCCTCAATGATCGATATCTTCTTAGCAACAGCATCATCATCGATTCCATCGCGTGTGATGGATGCGCCCGTTCCACACAATAACTTCACGTCAATTCCACATAGCGCCGCAATTAATGCACTGGATGTCGTCGTATTGCCAATACCAACCTCGCCAAATACAACAATATCACTTTTCATGTCATTTATAAACTGACTTGTCTCTCTCCTACCCGTCGAGATGCATTTGTAGACTTCTATATCCGACATGGCACATCCAATGCAAAAGTTTTTCGTACCATCTCGTACTACTCGGCTCTCCTCCGAAGAACGGACAGTTGTTTGCGACCAATCATATTCCTTGTCACATGCTGGTCCATCGAAATTCAGGTCAGGGTCACTGAGTGTTCTTGCGAGGGCGGTAGACGCACTTCGGGAGGAGGTGGTAATGCTGTCGCTGCTGTTGGTGGCCATTGTTGATTCCAAAGTAATATGATAAATGATGCATGAAATTGACCGATGGCAGCCCATGGCCTGTGGTCCACATCATCATCATCCAACTTCATGGTCGAAGGTCGAATGGTGAAGCACGTGCTTCGTAGTGCTGGTTCGACACTCAAAAACGGCGGGAAAAAGATACAGAAATCTGCTGGGGAAAGATACGGAAAGATACTTAACAACTCCCGGAAAATATATGTGCTGTGGAAAGATACTTAACATAAATCGAAGATGATTAAAATATGGCGGGAAGTTCTGTGCTACAAGTTCATCCATCCCAGCTGCTTCCGACACCCCCGTAGGAACATAAAGATTCCCAGCGTACAAATCGGCACTCTGTGGTCCATGAAGCTGCACAACTCCTCGACATCCAACAGATCATGGCGGACTTCTTGCGGTACGATAGGCAGATTGGTTGACGGCAAGTTCATCGAGTAGAGAGAGAGAGAGAGAGAGAGAGAGAGAGAGAGAGAGAGAGAGAGAGAGAGAGAGGTAGACCATGCGACGAGCTTCATCAAGATTGATTCTCATTCTAGCATCATGGATTGCCGGCCGCGCCGATTCGTCCATCCCTCGCTCCTCGTCGGAGAGTGGTGCCTCAACCTCAACGCATCCTTCCACCTCCAACTCAATTCATGCCTGTAATAATAATGACGACTTATCCTACTCTCAAAGACCAGCATGGAACGCCTCACCCAAAATCAATGAGCAGGGCTATCTCTGTGAATTATTTCGTCGTATTCCAGGTGAATGGGAATCGTCAGCAGAGGCTGCCAGCATCTCCGATCGATCACAGCATAACAATTTGAACACACCCGTAATCATACGACAAGTTCCCGGAGATGGATGCTGTCTCTTCCATGCCGTGGCAATATCGCTCAATTTAATTCGAGATGGGATACATTTGCGAATGGACACTGCCGAGAGCTTGCGAGAGCTTAAGGCTATGAGTCGAAGCTTGCGACATGTTGCCGTGGATTGTTTACGGTCTTGCGGTGTCGAGCAGCAACGAAATGGTAAAAGCAGAAGATTGTTGCCTCGAAGAAAAGAAAGAACATTCCCACATGCTGTTGTGAATTCTACCATCACTACCACCCATCATCACATAAGATCGACAAAGAAATATCCTCGGCTATTCATTCAGGGAACCGAATCCATGCCAACGGCTCAACTATTATCAACAGCCGCGGCACAATATGGAATAACACCCGAAGAATATTGTGACTTAATGGAACAAGATTCGTACTGGGGTGGGGGACCGGAATTAGTGGCACTTTGTAATGTGTTGAAACGACCAATCCATGTCTTTGAGCTGGTGCCATGGGATGCGGTCATGAACAGTGGCGGTGATGGGGATGTAACAACAACAACTTCTACTACTACAAGCCCTTGTGCAGTACGGGTACCAGACCATCTAATCAACCAACAATTCTGTCTCCGTCGCATGGCGACTTTTGGTTCACCCAAGTATGATTCCAAAATGCCACTTCACATACTTTCTGCCGATTCACGTTTTCCCGATGTCAATCCTGAGAGTATATTTGAGAATGGAAATCACTTTATGGCATTATTCCCCGTGGATATCATGAGTAAGTGGGCATCCACCGAGGAAAAGGATGATTCGATGGATACTAGTGACAGGAAACAGATGATACGAGGTGGCGGTGGTGCCGCTGTCTTGATGCCGTCGGATGAGGAAGAGGAAGAGAATAATTGGTTATGCAATAATCGAGAGTGGTATAATGATTTTAACTACAGTGTCGGTCGTGGCGAACCCATTGAGTGGAATTGTCAACAGCAAGGTTGGTATCAGACGATGATATTGCAACGAATGAAGACATTTCAGGAGAAGGTGATGAAATTTGGGATAACTCATTATGATCGGACACAATCTCGAGTTAACGGCAAGCCTACAGCGACCTTCTAACGACACAGGATTTCTTCAGGGTTGGCTCATTAAAACCTTAAAACGTCGTCTCGTCAATCTTTTCGTAATGTACTGCCTGATGCATCTCTGGGCTTACGCTAACGAATTGAGCCAGGTAGGCAAGTTGCCTCTTGACAGCAACTCGAACATGATCGACAGCTAATTTTTCTACCACCACGATACTAGGCAGGTTGTTGGTAGTCCTGACACAATTGACACTCAGCAACCTGTGATGCACGGGAATGGAGAGAGAGTAAATCGTCATCAGATCGGGGACAACAACGACCTGCAGTCACAAGTTCTTGAATAACAGCACTCACCTATAACGGCCACTCAATTTCCGAATGATACGAGTTAACTGTAACCCACGTAAGACCAACATCACAATACGTGCCTTATCTTTCAGAATGTACCACGCCGTTCTTAGGAAGACCTCGTACATGGATTGGAGATCACTGACATTCTTGTGCCCAGTCATGATGCCCCTGTACGAGAAGAAGTAGATGACATGAGATTAGGGGTTAGGGTGAGTTGATGCAAAGTTAAGGAGGGCACATCCGGCAAAAGCAAACAATAACCTCACCATGGCAAGTTGGTGACGATTGCGCCAACACTATCTTCCTGTAGTTTCGAACGAAAGTTCCGTGCGTCGCAGCAGTGAAATTGGCATATTTCGTCGTCGAACCCCTCTGCCCTGGCGTTCTCTTGAGCGCCATTGGCACTTCTTCTAGAAACATCCATTCCTATGCATTTTATTTGTTTTTGATAAACATCCAGTGCTTCCAACAGGATAGTGCCACTACCACAGAAAGGCTGCATGGTTTAAAAGTGTAAGCGCCAATGAGCGATATGGAAATAATGATACGACTAAAGAGATATATTCATGCACATTTACTCACATCAACAACCAAATCTCCATTTTTGATGTTGGCACATCGGACCATTGCATAAGCAAGGTTGGTCTTGATGGTAACTGCATTCCTAAATCGAAGGAAATGTCGTTCCTTCGAGAGATCATCCACATTGATCTGTGTTCCAACGATGACTTTTGTGGCAACGACATCAATTCTAATTTGGATGTCGAAGTCATTCATTTTGGGTTTAATATTGGAGTAGTATTCCGACATGGCGCCACCGATTTCCCTGTGTACCAATGAAGACAGAATGAACAAGAGAGTGTAAGGACATGGGCACACGTGTTCAAGCAAATGAGAAGGAAATTAAGTGAATACTTCACCTCTCTAGTTCTGGAGCCTGGAAGCCATGCCCACTGCCGATTCGTTCACACGTAACTCGAAATGTCCCTCCCTGATTGTCCAAATCAACTAGGGATGAGATGTTAGCATTCTGCAACACTAATCTTTCCTTGTAATACTCATACAACATCTCTCCATTAATCGAGCCGATCTTTGTTTTCACTAGTTCTCCTTCTTCAGATGTAATCTTTGCTTCACCGTCCATTTCCAAATCTGCGACCGATGATGATAGCACGTGACTGAGATCGAAATGATCGTTGTATCTTAAAACATGGTGTGCAGTTCGAAGCTGAAGAAGTGTGGTTTCCATTGGTGATGGCGTTGGTTCTTTCCCATCATTGTCTTCAACTCCATCAATCGACGTTCGACGACAAACGGCAACATACCCTGCAATGCCAAATGGCCTCGCGAGGCAACAATACCGTTCAATGTCCAACACTTCCTCAATCTCAGCGACACAATAACATTCCGCCCCAATATTAGTTCGCACCACAAACTCTACAGACTCGGATATTTCATTTTCAATGTGATATAATGGATTGTAGAATTGAGCATCGTCTCCAAACACTTGGTGTCCACCATGATCTCCCAACTCGTTACTGTCAATTATCATATCCTTCTCATCCTCATCCTTTTTCCATGGTCCAGCAGTAGAATCCAACACACCCTCTTCAGTCGCAATTTGATCAATCCAATGATCTCGCTTCTCATGCTCCATTTCACCCAATGTCGCTTCCTCTCCCTCCTTCTTACAACGGAATGTCAAATTGATCCTACCATCAAGTACCTCCATCTCTTTGGGCACACTATGCAAATACTGTAACTGGCATATATTCTCCATAATAACCAAACTACCATGAGACATGGTTATGCTTGCTCGGTCTCTCATACCATCTGTTTTGGAACGGATGAGGAATTGACGTGATGCACCAAGTGATATGGAGGCGATGGGAGTGGAGCGGCCGAGTTCTTCTCGATCAGAATGCCATCCAATGCGTTGAGTTCCGTCTTGGTAGTAGTTTAGTAGACAGACATTGAATTCCACTTTGGAATTATTGTCATTCAGTTGTTTGGAATTGTACCATTCCTCGGCTAGTAGCTTGAGTTTGTGCACCACGGGGGGGAAGGGACCGACAATGGAAGCACCGGGTGCATCTCGGTAGCGGTACCCCACTTCTTTCGGCTCCACCGCACCAGTAGTTTCATCTCCCTCTGCAACTGTATCACCTTTTCCGCCATTTTTTGCTGTTGGTGGAAGTTCCATCAAGGTGACCCAACGATTGATCTTGGGTGTTTTCTCCCAGGGTGTGTTCGTTAGTAGATATTGATAGGCGTCGGATGCCTCCGATTCAGAGAGGAAATTGTCATCGTAGTAGACGCACGGCGTGTGGAGCGGCAGGAGATACTCTTCCATTATTGTAGTGATAGTGGCGACGAATTCAATAGTATATCTAGTGATGGACGAGCATTGATGACTTGTTCCGATGTATGGATGGTCGGTGGACGGATGGTGATCTATGGTGATGGCCTGTGTGATGGCGGAAATGGCGGGAAAAAGATTTGGCGACATACTATTTGGTCCTACGCCAACTCCATAAGAGAAAATTGCGGGAAGAGTATTTGGCGATGAATGAAGTGGCGAAAATGGCGCCCGCCATGTGCCAATCTGCTTCCGTCGCCGTCACCGTCGCCCGTCGCCGTCGTTGACTCTGCCGGCCTGTCGTACTACAACTCCTACCAACGCCGACCCCTGCTCGTCGCATTAGTTGAATGGCTCTTCGTAAGTGTGATGATCGATAGTTTGCAATGTTCTGCCTTGCCGAATCGGGTGGCCGGCTGTGATTCAGAACATTGGTGGCGGCTGCAGTCGGGAGTGGTGGCGGGCGGGCGGGCGGTGGGTGGTGCTCCTTGGCTCGTGGTTGCCTGCGGCGCATTTTCAGCTTCGCGTCAGTGGTCGTCCGTGTCACCGCACTGTCAATCGATCTCTCCATTTGAATTTATTTTTTACTAACATATCGTTTTTTATCATATCAGAACGCAGGATAGTCCTCTGAATGTCGACATTATTACTTCACTTCTTCCAGCGTCCATCATTTCAATTTCAAGCTGTACTACCAACGTCCATCTCAATTCTTCGCCAACAAAATCACCAATTATTCTACTTGTATCCTACGTGGCTAAAAGCACTGGATATTCACAATCACTCCAATAGCATCAACTGCATGCAAAAGAAGACTACGGCCCCAAAAATGTTCATCTCCTCCATTGCATTTTCACACCTGTTCATTGGCATGGGGTGTGGCGTTCAGGCATTTGCCAATCCATTGCATCATCATCGTCAACACACTTTATTTGGTTCCAAGATGATGACAAACAGTCGACTGTGGGAAAATCCATTAGATGCTACTGGTGGTGGGGAAGCGATTGTAGATTTGGGTAGCAGTAGTAGATCATCTACCAACTTGAAAAAGACATCCTCACTATTGAAGGATCTGACACTTGAGGGACCTCCTTCGACCAATGGAAGTGGGGGCACTGCCACCACCGCAACATTGGAACCACCGCTTTCACCACCATCATCACCATCTCCACCTTCATTGGAATCCAACACCGACACAATCATACTAGCCAACGATGACGAATTTATCAAATCCCTCCCCGACAAACGATCCTATCGTGCCATCACCCTCCCCAATCAACTTACGGCTCTCATCGTATCCGATCCCACCACCGATGTTGAGGCAGCGTCGGTACATGTTCGTGCGGGACACTTTGACGACCCGCCCAACCGGGCTGGATTGGCACACTTCCATGAACATATGCTCTTCTTGGGTACAGAGAAGTATCCCAAGGAGAATGAATACGAAGATTATTTGGGAAGGAATGGTGGGATGAGCAATGCCTATACGGATATGGAGGATACTAATTATTATTTTAATGTTTCACCGCTGGATCATGATGCAGAGGGTGATGATGTTAATAGTGGTGGTGGGGATGATGAGGCCGGTAGTAGCGTTGAAAATAATTCTTCCGGCATCTCCTCCGCATTGTCGGGAGCACTCGATCGATTTGCGCAATTTTTCATCTCCCCAATATTCGATCAATCGATGCTAGAACGCGAATTGCGGGCGGTGAACTCGGAGTATTTGAATGGACGGACTGCGGACAATTGGAGAAATTTTCAGTTGCTAAAGCACGGTGCATCGCACGAGCATCCCTTTTCAAAGTTTGGTTGTGGTAATTACAACACTTTGACGGATGGTGGGGATGCGGAACTGCCAGTGGAGGAAGGTAGCTTGGACTTTGGAGGTGGGACTTCTCCAAGGGATAACCTTGTCAAGTTTTGGACGGAGAAATATCATGCCGGGAATCTACGTTTATGTGTGGTTGGCCGTGGAAGCCTCGACGACTTGCAACGAGCTGTGGAGAGCACGTTTGGTGCCGTTCGTCCACCCCCTCCCAACTTTGTCGCTAATGGGATTATTGATAAGATAAAGGCAGGATATTTGAAGATGCCCTTGGAAGCGGAGACACATATGCGCGACGACAAGGATAACTTTGTCTTCCAAACGGAGCATTCGACATACTCGCCCGCTGTTGCATTTGGTCCGAATGAATTGGGTCTTTTGAGAGAGGTCATCCCACTGGTCGAGTCGAGGACGTTAAAGATATTTTCAGCTGTGCCGCCAATGGATGATCCGGTGTTGAGGGGCTCTCGTCCTTTCAGGGTACTGTCACATTTGGTTGGGCACGAGAGTCCAGGCAGCTTGCATCATTTATTGATGGAGGAAGGTTGGATAAACAGTCTTTCATCGGGAACCGGCATCTCCACTACAGACTTTTGTCTGACGAATATTGCCATCACTCTCACACCGAAGGGAATGAAAGAGCGTGATAAGGTTCTCGCCAAGACATGGCAGTGGTTTTCTCTCATCAAAGATTCCGTCATGAATGATCCTCATGGTGTAATAGAGCAATATCACGATGAGTTAAAGACAATGACCGAGTTATCGTTCAAATTTCGAGAAATGGGAGATCCAACTGACTTTTGTTCCGCTGCCGCTGGGAGAATGTTTGACTATGAGCCATCAAAAGTATTGTTGGGATCAGCTGAAGTCGGAAAATATGACGTAGAAACTGCACGTGCCTTCTTAGAGAGATTGACGCCTCAAAACTCTTTGGTTGTGATCTCGGGGCCAGAGCGCGAACTGGAGGAAAGAACAGATATAGAAGTCAGTGCACGTGATGCTCCATGGCAGGTGGAGGAGGTGCGTGTTCAACTGGTTCATTTGCCTATCAGTTTGGTTTCTTTATATAATTAACTTGTTGAACTTGTTACAAATCGCAAATTTCAGAGGTATGGTGCTAGATATCGTCAAACCAGAATTTCTGAGGAGTTGGCTGAGGAGTGGAACCATCCGGCTGAAATTGATCCTAGACTCCGTCTTCCAGGATTGAATGAATTTATCCCCAAAGACTTATCCCTTCGATGTGATGATAATGATCGCATTTCCGAATTCGACCCTGATGTCGATTACAGAAAAGTGCATCCCAAATTACTGTTTGACACTCCAAATCATAGAATGTGGCACAAAATGGATCGGACCTTCCGTGTTCCCAGAACATCCATCAAACTTCAATTGACTTCTCCAAACATCTATCATTCTCCGAGAACTATCACACTCAATCGTATTTTTCAGAAAGTATTGAGTGATGACTTGAACTCGTACGTCTACGATGCTTCTGTCGCCGGCTGTAACTACAGCGTTGACTGTGTGCCAAGTGCATATCGAATCTCTGTTAGCGGATACTCTGAAAAAATTCCACACCTTCTTGATGTCGTTACGAGTCGCATCGCAAGTTTGATAGAAGAGATGAAAGAGGGTGACGAAGCGCACCCAGGTCTTGCAAAATTATTTCACAAGGCAGAAGAGAACCTATTGCGGCAAACGAAAAACTATGTGTTCGACAGCCCGTACGAAACAGGCAGCTACAATTTGAGAATGGTGAGACGTAGCTCTGCATGAGTTGTTATTTCTTCAATAGATCGTCCGACTAAATCTCATTGTTGCCACACCTTCCGATCATAGCTTTGCGAAGCGCCAGTTTGGCACATAGATGACTACATTGGTGAAATGGAGGGACCTGATGCCGAGACAGATCCTCTAACAATGAAGGAATGCGCAGAGGTTGCGGAGCAGTGTCTATTCGGCAGGTTGAATGCGGTTTCACTTTGTATTGGGAACATTGATGAGAAAGGCTCGCACGAAGTTGAACAGGTAATATCCAACCACTTTCTAAAGAAACGACCCTTAGTTGATAGCGAAATTCCACGATTTCGATCCCTGAGAATGCCCAACATGGCAGAAGCGACAAAAATATTTGGTTCGGCCCCGGAACTAAGCGAAGTTCCTATTGTGTATGAGGCTGTCGCACACAGTGAGGACGAGGAAAACAACTCTGTGGAACTGATGATTCAAACAGCATCTAGTTATGAACTTGGCTATGAAGGACTGGCTATTCAGGAACTCATCGGATCAATCGCCTACAACTCAGCATTTAATCAACTCCGTACAAAGGAGCAGCTGGGTTACATCGTAAGTGCATTTGTGAAAAAGTTTACTGGTGGGGGCAATGCGTTCTGCGTACTGGTTCAGTCCTCCAATACATTACCACCAAAGTTGGAAGAACGTTGCCTTATATGGGTCAAGCAGTTTCGTGAAGAATTGGAAGAAATGCCTGACGAGCGATTCGTGATGGAGGCTGCAGCTGTGAAGGCTAACCTGCTCGAGAAAGACATTAAATTGTCGGAAGAAATATCATCTGTATGGGGTGAAATCCTATCGACCGTGCCCCACAGTGAACATTTTAAGAATCCAGTGTTCGACCGAATCGAAAAATTCGCTGACGTCTTGACCTTGAACGCTGCAAACGCGGATGGTATGTACAAGTCAGGAGCTGATCTTAAGCGACGCGTACTTCAATTTTATGATGAGCACTTCATGTCTACGGAACGCAGGGCAGTGTCTTCGAGGGTTTACAATCGCAAGGCAAAAGATGTATTCGATGAGCATTGTGGTAGAGCAGGTGTAATTTCTTCGTACGCGGATGCTCGGAGATTGAAGCAGCACCTTGCATCATATCCCACTGCTCCCTACTGGTAGGATTGAGTTCTCTTTCTGCGCGCGCCTGCATTCAGTTGCCCAACAACGTCAACCAGTTCGGGCGAAGCGGTTACTTATTCGATGATACAGTTCGGCACCGGCACCGACCATCATTGTGATTGTGAGCCCTCGGCTCGAACGGGTAGCATAAAATTATTGTTGAACGCAAGTCATAAATCTTTCAGTAGCCCTAACAACTTCAACCAGTTCGTAGATGCTGTTATGCATTGTTATTTTCAGTTGTTGAATATTTTTTGAACAGAGCTCCAGAGTCAGGAGTATTGTCGTTATGACTTGTGATCTATTGACAAATCGTTATTTGTGATCATCGGCGAATTCTGACTTAGTATCTAGTCGTCGTATGAAGGATGACCTCCTAGAGGAGTACCTACTCTCCCTTATCCGACTTTTAGGCAGCAAATACTGATTCCTCCTGTGGACCCGAGGAACT
>JALLBK010000005.1:0-45336 GCA_036940085.1 Discostella pseudostelligera
GAGGATCGACATCCGATTCACAAATCGCCCAAACTTTGTTGTTCTTAGAAGGAGCTTGTCCCATCTTTTTCATCATTTGGTAGGCAGGATGGGGTTTCTTATTGTTGTAGTTGACCCGACGAAGTTTAGTGAAGCGGTGGTGATATTTTTTGGTGTGCGGCTCTTCCGATGTAGCTAGCCATTTATCGCATGTAGAACACCACATTACAATCTCACCAAGTGCTTGAGTTGCAGGCTGGTTGCCATCAGAAGAATGAGGTGGATGACGATAAATGATTCTAAATGAGCCATTCTCGGGTCTGCTCGACCCTGGCCGGGACCACGCTGATGATTTGTCCTCGGATACCCCGTTTACTGGACGGCAGAGAAGAGTTTCGAAGTAGTAGTTCTTGTTCTTGTGTGTCGACATTTCTGTTAGTATTTCTAGGAGACAATACGAGAGAGGATAGGATAGCGATAATCGTTGTCAGAGCAATGCCGATGGCAGCATTTATGGTTTCGAAAAGTTTCAAAATTCGAGGACTCGACGGATCGCACTGCCAGTCAAGCGAATAACAGAGACCACACCACTCGACGAATTACGTGCACTCGATTACCGACATATGGAATGATATTCACGCACCTTCAATTTCAGAGGGATTGTTGGTCGATGGGCATTCGATTGCCGAATGGCATTGGCGTGGACGACGATGCTGCGATGAATGAGCAAATAATGGCCACAATGGCGGCGGGCGGCAACAAGCGGTCAGCAGAAACATTTCTAGAACAAAAATGGCGTGGCGGGAAGTCTTCCGCCGGAAGATGGCGGGGGTCCTCCCGCCAATAGTTTGTGGCGGGAAATGGCCCGCCACACACTATTCACTTACTGCTTACTACTACTAAAGAGAAAGAGAAGATGATTCGATGGAGAGAGCAAGAGATACTAGATTACTGGATCCAAATAATGGAGTCTTTCTGTATGTGGTACCGGAGGGTGGTCGTGACGGTTTGCCTGAATTCATAGCAATTATGAAATCGGGAGGGTTTGAATGTGTTAGAGAAGAAATTGCCCCGGATCATTTTAGAGGCAATCCATTGAAAAGTGATGACGAGGAGGATTGTTTTCTTCACTTTCACGAGTTGGCATCTACAGTGTACATTTTGTATGAATTTCGAAGACGATAGAATACCGGTTACAAGCCTGCCAACATTATTTGCCAGCAACATACTTTCACTTGGACGTTCGGGGTAGGACATAAAGTATCTAATCCCCATAAGCCAAAGCATCAATCTGATTCACAAATTCATCACGCCCTTTCCCTCCTTCTACAATCTCTGATACGCTGGATT
Source organism: Discostella pseudostelligera (assembly GCA_036940085.1). Taxonomy (NCBI): domain Eukaryota; phylum Bacillariophyta; class Thalassiosirophyceae; order Thalassiosirales; family Thalassiosiraceae; genus Discostella; species Discostella pseudostelligera. The sequence continues at coordinate 1,330 of JALLBK010000005.1, forward strand.
CATGCAATTATACCTCTATTGAATTTTATTAGTACAGTTCTGATTTCGTTCATATTCGTATTGGCTTCTTCCATCCTGGACATGCACATAAGTGCGTGTCATCTAACGAGGGATCATTGACGTTCACATGTATATCATCAAACTTTGCATCGAATTGGTAATTGCCCAAAGCGGGGATAGTCACATGAGCATGACCATTCAACACGAATTTGAGATTCCCTTGGTAATACTCCGAAGTTAATGACAATGCCGCCCATTTGTCCGGAGTAAATGTCACCTTCACAACAATATCACTGATTGCCTTTTCAGTGATCCTGCCCTCGGGGATGTCAAAACTTCCAACATACTGATCATCATGATGAAACTGTCCATGTCCGTTACTCAAATCTACCTCAAATCGATTCGGATTGTACACTGATATTAATAAATCGAATGATGCACTCATTTTCAGTGACGCCATCCCTTCGACGATGGATTTCCAAGCCAATTCATTGGTGCAAACATTGTATTGCGGCTCTCGCGGTGCATAGGACATACCCACAACGAATAGGATGATGGTAGTAATGATCGTGAATAGGTAGCAAAATTGACAACCACAGTACATGCGCTGGAGACTAGAATCTCTTTGTGGCGATGATCGAAGTGTGGATATTGGAACTCTCCTTCGGCTGTGTGAAGCTGCATCATCTGGGACCAAACCGGATCTCTTCTTTCCATGGCCCTGTTCTGCATCCAGTTCCTCCAATGAACCATTAGTCAAAAGTGGAATTTCCAATTCTTCGCGTCCCTCCTCCTCATTAGTATTGTTGTCTACTCTACCAAACTGCTCGTGCCACTCCTTCGCAATATCATCTGGTTCTCCCACCAAATCATCCACAGCCGCCTTTAATAATGTCACCCCCGCAAAGCATAACGTAGAACAACACAATATCAATCCCGTTAACACTCCAAGGACACTTTTGGATACTACTCCCACACCCTCAAACGATTCTTTCGAAAATGTCCCCCCCGTCCCCTCCATAGGTTCCGGTTCCAATCGTTGACATCGATGAATGGCATAACAATCTGTCCCGGCTGCACATCCATGCAAGGATCCCACAGCATGACATGCCTCATCGGACGCACACCAATGGCATCCCCATGAACTTGATGAACATTCGGCACATGATTTATGATCGGAGCAGGATGGAGCTGGTGGAGGTTCCGAACAGGAGGCACCGGTAACACATGACATAATTGATCCCTTGACATGACAGGCATTGTCTTTGGTGCACCAATGGCAGGTGGATGATGCTTCGTAGCATTCGGTGCATGATTGATGGGAAGAGCAGGATGCTTGCACGAAATTAGAATTAGTGGAGGGTATTATGATTTCGTTGGTGATTGATAATTGGGATGATGCCGTTTCGGATAGGAGGAGGACGATGAGAAGTAGAGTGGATATCGCCCAAGTCGGTGACATCAGCATCATCCCAGCCGCATGACGACGGGCAACTCTTGATAACGACCAATACTTCGACACTGGCATTCTGCTCCTCCGTACGATCGGTGATCTATTGTCTAAATGAGAGGAGGCAGGGGTGGCGAAGAGCAAAGGCAATTGCCATGGGATCGACGATCGACGGTGCATCAATTGCGTTGAAGCGTTGAAATTGAAATGAAGAAGATGTGAAATAATGTTCTGAGTTCGAGTTCGGTGCTTTTGTTCTCTCCGTTCAGGGCGCGCCAGAATCCACAGTCAGTCTACGTAGGATTCAATAGTAAATTTGTTCAATTTAAAAATTTTAAAATTGAATAAAATATTCTGCCTTATGTAACCACGTCGGAGTCCGTGAGTAGAAGAAAGTACTGTTCCTCAAGTAGGGTGAAAATGTGGCGCGACGCAGTAAGATACGATACTTACTGCACGCAGCTGCACGCTACGTACCGATTTTATACTGCTGGATGGACAGACGAAAAAATACGGGCGGATGTCCGTCTGCCGACGTCGGCCGTCCGGCTTCCGGTTCCGGCTTGCTCCGCGTCTCGCGTCGTCGATCGATGCACCAACAACATCGAGAAGGAAAGGTGAAAGGTTCGATGTGGTTGCAATAACGATTGTCCAACATGCAACGATTATTTCGATGGTCAAGAGGCGGCAGCACTACCGCCGACGCCGACGACAACAGCATTGGCAGTGATTATGATTCTGACTATGACGATGGCAGCAGCAGTGGCGCAGACGACATCTACGATGACGATGAGGATATTGATAAGCCCACCATCGCAAAAGTAATACCTACCGAGTGTGATGAGGGGGGAGCTACCTTGTCGTCAGAAGGGGAGATTGTAAGTGGAGGGGATGATACTGACGGGGAAGACAACCACAATTTACCACTGACAAGTGGCGAACAAACCGCTGCGCCAATAATTATCAACGACCTCAAAATTCATGAAAATGACATTGCTGGGATCAATGATGGGACAGAAATCAAACCACCCGCCCTCACCTTTATAACAAGTACTGTTGCTGAGATCAACGAGGTTGAAATTGGCGTGAATATCGATGATTCATTTCCACGGGCAAAAGATTTCTTAATAGACATGAACGACGATACCATCACACTTGCCAACCAGGCTACTGAAATTGTAGATGGCTTCGATGAGAATGATGGAAATAATTTTGACGATGATGCAAAAACAATCGCCACGCATCGAACGACCGCGACGCGAGTGCATGCCATCTCGTTCGCCTACCGATTAGGGATGACAAACACTGAGGAGATGGACGATGAACACAACAACAACAACATGGTGCACCATCCTCATCAATCTATATATGACATATTGGATAAAAACTTTGAGCAGCTTGGTGACAGTGGGACGGGCGGTCGACAGATTGGTCATAAAGATGTCAAGTTGTGCTTTGTGGCGTTTGTGGCAGTGTTTCATTTGCCGTCGGATCCTCCTTTTATTAGAGATAATTTGCATGCTAAGATGCAAGGCGACGCTCCTTTAGATCAGAAGGTAAATGGCGGAAATGCCAAGGGCAAAGAGCAGTCATCATCAGGTGATACAAACTCAAAAGAAATTTTGCAGAGAGTGCCGTTGTCGGTGGCGTTTGCACTGTGGAGTGAAGTTCTTCAACAATTGGGACACGCCAAAAGTACACATGGTCAGGCGCTGTCGTACATTCGAAGTACGCTGGTTCTGCTTGGGATGCTGAATCTGGCCAAAATAGAAAGAGATAGAGATGATGGAGTGGCGTCTACATTTGGTGTGTCGTCGTCTAGCCATCCAAGCAAATCAATAGATTGCCTGGTTGTGCATGACCATATACATCAACAATACGGAGAGTATTTGGCGTGGGGAAGTCACACTGGGGCGTATAGATCCCTGATTGAAGCCAATCGACGACGATGGAATGAAGCAGGTAGGATTGAATCCGAACAGATCGGCTCCAATTATTTCACACTCCGGATGCTTCCAATCCATACCATGAGAGCGCACCACTTTCAAGACACGTTTGACTTATTGAAAGATAAAACATTTGTCCGACGTAGAATACGTGTCTTGGGAGCAATGGGGGCTGCAAGGGCGCATGTTAGTGACATGGATGAATTGCTTCGTCTCATAGAAAACTGTATTACGAATTGCGACCCACCACCGGAACCCGTTGACGAACGAGAGGGTCTTTTGGATGCGTACAAGCAAATGCTCAAATATTTCCTTCACGAAACAGAGGAATTGACAAAATGCAACAAAGATGAAAATGGAAACACTAAATTAGGAAAGGCAGCCATGCTTAAAATTGCCCAGATTGGAAATGCGGTGCATTTGCTGGGTGCTTCTTTCGGCGGATATGGATTTTTTGACGAAGAGATTCGATACTACAGAAAAGCTTTGGAATTGAAAACTCTGGCCGAGAATGGCAATATTGAGAAATCTGTATCAGCTTCTGACACCTTGCATAGCATGGGATTCTCACTTGATAATTCTGGGAAGAGGGACGAGGCCCTGAAATGCTACAATCAAGCACTGGATATTCGTTATGCCTGTCTAGGAGATGATGATCTTCGTGTTGCCGAGACACAGCACAATAAGGTAACGAGTTGTGAACTGTGTGGTTCGACTGTTTGGTAACATCGATAACAATGTCTCTCTCATACTAACATGCGTTCAACCCCATCTCCAACAGGGCGCATTATTGTGCGAAGAAGATAAAGGCGATGAAGCCATGGAGTGTCTAGAAGAAGCTCTACGTATACGTGAAATTCATTACGGAGAGGAACACGAAAGTTGCGCGGATACGATGCAATGGATGGGTAATTGTTTGCGAAATCACGGCGATCCATCAGATGCATTAGACTACTTCAAATTCGCTTTGAGCATAAAGCGCAAAATACTTGGGAGCGATGATATTGATGTAGCCAACACTCTGTTCAATACCGCGGTCCTTCTCGATGATATTGAAAAGTATGAGTTGAGTTTGGTCGCTTACACTGAAGCTTTGCGAATACGGAAGCTCGTGCTTGGCAAGAAGAATCAAGAAGTTGCGGATACCCTGTTTTGCATGGGTAACGTTGCCACAGTTCTCGAAAATCACCAATCAGCCCTTGCATATTACAACGAATCAATTGCAATTATGGAGGAAGCAATACATGACGACGATCCTATTTCCAAGGAGAGTGACGCCAAATTACTCTTTCTCTCGAATCCTATTTCACTCCGGCCTGACTTAGAAGTACGTTACAAGAAGATGATTCAGTGCTTAGAGGAGGCTCTACCTTTAACGAAATTGATCATGGGGACAAATCATCCTAAGGTTTGTACATTGCTCCAACGGATGGGGGATATTTACATGAAGTTGCATGACTGGGATAATGCGATTGGTAGCTTCCAAGGGTAAGTGTTATCGATAATACTCCCATTTTTGTTCCGACTTTTAGTACTCTACTTTCTCACAGTGTAAACATGATTTTAGTGCATTGAGAGTGAAAAGGTCGGATGCAACAAGACTCGGGGACGACGTACAAGTTGCAGAATTGCTTCAAAAGAAAGGCGAAGCCTATCTGTTCAAGAACGAATTCGTTAAGGCGAAGGCGACTTTTGACTCGGCGATACAAATTCAGAAAAGATTTTCTAGCATGAAAGACTCCTTACCGCTTGCATCTTTTACATGCTGTCTCGGCATGGCGTATTATTACTTAAACGATTTCGCTCATGCGAAGCTTTTGTTCCAGGAATGCATACGCATTCAGCTTCAAGTGTCTGGTGACGATGAGTCATGCATCGTTTACTCGCTCTGTTGGCTTGGGAGACAGCATCAAAGTTGCAACGAGCCGCGAAAGGCTCTTGAACTATACCTCTTAGCGCTTCAGCGATGCAAAACGATAAAATCTATTGACTATCGAGTTGTTGTGCAACTCCTTCATGCGATTGGTGAGGTGTGTGAAAACGAATCCATAAATCAGCATGACATGTCGTTAAAGTGTAAGTGCAGCCGCTCGATTGCATTAATAGTATTATTTTTTATTGCGTTGTAATCTGACGATCAATTAAACCATCTTCTTTCTACACCAGGTTTTAGCAAAGAAATCGACCTGATTAACTCCAAACTCGAAATGGAAGAGGAACAAACAGCTAGGATGTTAGCTGACGCTCATTACAAATCCGGAATGCTCTTCAAGAAGCGAGTCGAAACAGAAATGTCCATCGAGCACTTTAAGAAAGCACTTGAATCAACAAAGAAATGCCACGGCGATAGTGCGGATATTCTGGAAGCTACAATCACTGACAACTTGGGTATGCTTCACGCATCCAAATCGGATTTTACTCTTGCCAAGACATATTATTCATCAGCATACAGTGCATACGAGAGCACTATTGGCAGAGATGATCTGAAAACATCTGATTGTGCATTCAGACTGGGCGTGGTACTTGAACAACTGGAGTCAAATCTCGCACACGATTTCTACAAAGAGTCACTGCGAGTTCGTAGGTTACACATAGTCGATGATGATGAGAGGGTAGCAGAGACATTGTTCTACATGGCAAGACTTTTTCTCAAGAGGAACGATCACCAAAATTCAGTGGCATGCTTGGAAGAGTCGTTAGACATTAGGAAACGGCTGTTTGATGACTGCTTTGTCGTTGCAGAGACCTACCACGCTCTTGGAAAAGCTTACTGTGAAATCTCTCAAGGAGAAAAGGCTTTGATATTCTATCGGGAATCAGTGCGCATCAATAAAAATGTCAGGAATGAAGATGCACTGTACAAAGTTTCACTGGATATGGTGAGTCAATTCAATACTTACTGTCTATGGAGAGATCCGATTTCCGGACAATTAATCCTCCATTCAATTCTTGTTACAGGCACAATGTGCATCATCATGCGTGCATTATCATCTTGCAATCGAGTGTTACACTGAATGTTTGCAACTGACAAAGTCTCTTGACAGTACAATAGACACTGCACTTGTCATGCAAAAGATGGGCGAAATTCAGATGAACAAATTACATAACTATGCGGATGCCAAAAAATTGTTACTTGACGCCTTGGAGATCCGAAGAGGCGTCGACGTCGAAGGCTGTGATGGAAGCGAAGTTACGAACCTACTTTTGCTCATTGCTCAAGCATCTGTGCTAGCGAAGGACTATGATGACGCCCTTGACTTTTATGAAGAGCACATCGAAATGCTTGAGTCCGACATCCCCGAACATCAATACTTACTTGCAGACTCCCTACTTGAAATGGGCAATATCTTAGTGGCCATGGACGAGAATCCCGACTACGAGCTAGCAATTGAAAAGTTGAACGACTGCTTGGATATCAAACGGAATTTATTCGGGTCAGACAGTGACGAGGTAGCGAATGTCGTGTTCTCACTTGCGACTGTATATGAGCATGCTGGAAATCAAGCAAAAGCTATCGAATCACTTTCGGAGGCACTTCGGTCATTCAAGTTGAATAAAGACAAAGGGGGCTCAGTCAAGGTTTACCATTCGTTAGCCAAACTGAAAGCATCAAACGCTATCAAGTCAGAATCAGCGGTGGATCGCACAGCTGCAATCGAATGCTACAGAGAAGCTCTCAGAATACGACGTCAAATGTCAGTGAGTGACATCGATTTGGCTTCAATTCTGTTTGGATATGCGAATTTGTTGTGCTTGAACGATGATACTGAAGTGGCGCTACCAATGCTGGAAGAAGCTCTTCAAACTCAAAAGTCGAAAAGTGGTTTGAAGAATGAGCTTGTAGCAAATATTTTACTTCGGATCGCTGAGGTTTATGTCCAACAAGAAAAGTACGATGCATCAATTGTCTTTCTCGAGCAAGTCTTGTTAATCCATAGCTCCCTTCTCCCAGAGGGTTCCACTAATGATTGCATAGACATGGGGCTATGCTACTACCTGCTAGGGAAGACTTATCGCGCACAAGGGGAACTTCACAAAGCAATTTCATCTTACTTAGAATGCATACCGTTGAAACAACACAAGTTCGGCGCTAACAGCCTTGAATGCGCCGTTATTCATAACGAGTTGGGCGAAGCATACGGAAAGGTAGAAGACTTCGACATGGCGATTGAATCGATTGTCCAAGCACTACAAATAAGAAAAAAGGAATTGGGTAACAACTCAATCGAGTATGGCGACTCAGTGTTCAATCTAGCCAGTGAGTTCAGAGTGTTCTCTTTTCATTTTTGCCCGCTGAATAACTCATTAAGCCTGCGGGTTCTCCTCTCTATGTGACTTCGTCAGAGATTCATGTGTACATGGGTAAACATGACAAGGCCGTGAATTGTCTAGATGAGGCAATGAGAGTGTTTAAGTTGTCAAACGGGGGCATGAACAAAACTCTAGCACAAGTTTATGAGCTGAAAGGTGATGCTCTCTACGAAGTGAATGAAAATGAGATGGCAGCTTCTATGTTTCAGGAATGCGTAGACTTGCTTTGCTCAAGCGAGCACGATGACGCGCGTGCCGCAAGGTTGAATATTAAGTTAGGCCGCGCTTTTGTTAAGCTCGGTGATTATACGGAAGCATTCAAATCATATCACGAAGCCATTCGAATATTCAGTGACACGCTAGGAAAAGACGACCTTACTATGGGTGATGTTATGTACGAGGTGGGACTCCTCGTTGACAACCAAGGAGGTCACGGTAGTTCTGAGAAGGCTCTTGCTTGCTTTAATGAGGTTGCTCGCATTTATGACGTGAATGGTAAGGGAAGAGATGCGAAAGTTGCCGATGCTCTAGTTCAAAAGAGCACTCTTCTAGCCGATTTCGATGAGGCTAGCTCTGTTCTCAACGAAGCCATTGAGATCTACACAGAATCATTGGGTGAGGATGCCGCTGAAATCGGCAAAGTAATGCTCCGGCATGGTAAACTTCACGAGGATCAGCACAATGACGATGAAGCCATGGCTGCCTTCAACGAGGCGCTTCGAATATTTCAGATATCGTTCGGAGATGACAATATCAATGTGTCCATTTGCCTATCACATATTGGTAAGATTCATGCGAGGAAGCTGGAGTATAGTGAGGCCGTGCACAAATGTAAAATGGCTCTGAAGATAAGAGTGTCACTTGGTGAGCCGGAGCACGATATCGCAGACTCGGTCTTTAACATCGGCAACATTTTGAACGACTGGGGGAAAGCTGACGAAGCACTTGAATATTTTCAACAAGGGTTGAAGATATTCATTCTTCTTGGTGGAGAAGATAGTATTTCAGCGGCAAAATGTGAAGCGAAATTGGGGGCCATATATTGTGCTAGGAAAGACTTTGATAGCTCTCTACCATTATTCCTTCACGCACTCCGTGTCTTCGAAGAAGAAACCGAGGAAGATATGCACACTGTGCTTGCATCCATTCACCAAGGCATCGGCGATTGCTATTATAACAAATGTGAATATGACAAAGCACTCGAGAGCTTTGCAAAATGCATCCAGATGTACAAGATGGAGCATGGCGATGATTGCATTGAAATGGCAACTCCATGTGATTACATCGGGTTGATTTACCAGAAGAAAGGGAGATACGACGAATCAATGAATTTCCATTCAAAGGCACTGCATATCCATGAAACCTGTGTTGGAAGAGGTTCCAAGGAATGCGCATCGTCCCATTTCTATGTTGCGAAATGTCTCCTTGCTTCACATGAATATGAAGAATGCATAATACGTATACGAAATCACTTGGAACTGTTCTGTGGCGAATCTTGCGACGACGACGAGTTATCAAATGTTTACCACACCCTAGGATTAGCACAGAACGCGCTTGGAGACCACGAAGAATCCATTGGTTCCCTAAACAGAGTTCTTGCTATTAGGACTAAGTTGAATGGAAAATCCAGCCTTCAAGTGGCAGAAACGTTGCTCGACATGGCAAAAGTCTTGGAGGAATCCGGAGATTCAGAACAGGTAAGCATGAGCGCGAAATCTCCTTAATGCGAACCTATTATGAATTGCTCACCCGCGTTTTACATCCGATGCAGGCTATCACTGTGTACGATCAAGCCCTCACCTTGTTTCATGACCTGCCCTACAGAGATTTTAGCGTTGTTGCTGAAGCATATTCGCGTCTTGGTGCTATATTCGAGGAGAAAGACAACATCGAAGCTTCTCTTCACGCATGGAAAGAGGCTCTTAAGATTTCTAGCATCAAGTTGGGGAACGATTCCATCGCAGTTGCAGGAATACTTTACCATATCGGCTTACTCTACGTTCAGCTTGGCAATTACGACAAATCAACGAAATGCCTCTCCGAAAGTGTCAAGATTTTTCGGTCTCAAACAGAGGGCGATTCAATGGTCGCCGTCTCGCTGGGATTTATTGGCAAGAACTACATGCGCAAGAAGCAATATGCGAAGGCAGTTGAAGTGAGCACCGAGTCGCTACGGTTAAAAAAACAACACGCTCGAGCAGAAGATGTTGCAGAATCTCTTGTCGACTTAGGAAACATTTTGAAAGCATGGGGAAAATCTGATCAGGCTATTCAATTCTTCGATGAAGCTTTGCGGACCTACACCGAAGCTTTGGGATTTGATTCTGTAGAAGTCGCATCGTGCAAGCATTCCATCGGCCTTCTCAAAAAGTCGGTAGGAGACACCGACGCAGCTCTCAGATGCTTCGGCGAATCACTACAAGTTTATAGACGAAAAGAGGGAGACAAGAGCCTTAACGTTGCTGATAACCTTTTTCAGATAGGGCAGATTTATGAGTCTTTTGGAAACAAGGACAAGTCCATGATGTGCTTCGAGGAATGCCTCAAGGTACGGAAGGAAATCTTGGGAGACGATCATCTTGAAGTGCTGGCTGCGCAACGCTTTGTTGTGAAACAGTTGAAATACTACAAGTAACTTATATTTCATAAATGAATAACGATATGATCTTATACACGTCAAATTAGAAGCCAAAATTTGATAACTCTTAGTCATCAGAATAGGACCCGAAGTTAATTGCTGCATCTTCATCCTCCGAGTCCGATCGACGCTGGCGCGCATTTGCAACTCTGTCCATGAATTCCAAATGCCGCTGAGCCATTTCGGCCAACACTGAAGAATCTCGCTTGGCGTGTTTCAATTCATGTACGATTGAGTCGTCAGCTGAATTCATTGACACGTCAATTGAGAGTTCATTCATTCCTACGCCCAAAATCGATGCTGAAAGGGCGTCGATGGCTCCGTCATCCAAACAACATTGGCGCATTCCAACGGATATTTTTAGCGGAGCAACTACACTTTTCATCGAATCGATCAGTTCTCTAGCAAAAGCACATCCTCCGCATGACTGCAGCTTATCACTATAAATATCTTCTTCGTCATCCTCTATCAGCCCTCCCATAATTTCTTCATCATCATCAGTGTCCGCGGTGATGCCCATAGTTTCAGTGCTGAATCGTTTTGCGGCACCATAGAGTGATTGTCCGAGGAATTTTATGTTCGTACTTGCTTTATCTCGAAGACGGCCTGCTGCTCCTCTCTTTTTGGCAATCTTTTGAGTACCAAAATGATTTCCACTCAGGTCGAGGCGGACATCATTGAATTGAATGTTACAATTTGCAAGTGATACGAGGGCTTTTCCAAACGCAGCTGATCCCTGGGCCTGAACAGAACAACTTCTGAGCGATATTGATGTGACTGAACCAGATGCCAACGCCTCAGCAAGCGCTGCAGCGCCAACATCAGTAATACCCTGGTTGTTGTCCAATATTATTTCCTCAAAGATCGTTCCTGAACACCTGTTTGCATCAATTAGTGCCCTACCCAAAGCACTAGCGCCAGGATCCGAAATCTTGTTATTGCTCAAATCTAATCGCCTCAGACAATGTGGATTTAATGCTATAGCAAGCGCGAGTGCCTCAGCTCCAGTATCACAAACACCACACGACGATAAGTCGAGCTCTTCCAAAACATGATGACTATCATTTTCATTTTCATGGCCCTTAGCCAAGCGTAATGCTGCAGCAAGTGCGACCGTTCCTGCATCCCCAATTGCTTTGTTGCCCCTAAAACGAAGCGCAGATGGTCTGTATTCATTATTTGCTTCCGATTTGCTTCTATTTTCGAATGCATTTAGAATGCCCTGAACGAGATAATGGTGAAGTGATGGTAATGAGCTCACGTCGAATGCAAGTAAAAGTCGTGCCGACATCAAGAATGTCACCTACCCTCCCAGCGCTTCTACAAAATGCAGGGCCAATACCACAGTTTTCAAAAGTAAGCACCCGTGGAATAAATGCTGATGTTACCCCTTCTCTTCTTCCTTCTTCACATAATCTTCTAACCGAATCCAAGAGTTTAGCGGACAGCGGATGACTTCCGTGCCCGCCGAAGTCGTTATATGACAAATCTAGCTCTTCAATCGTTATGGAAGGTCTCTTGATCACTTCTTGAGTTCTTGTATTAGGATTAGCACCCGTAACTGGTAGCCCAGATGAATTGGTAGCATTTGCTTTTTGATCGTTGTTGTCCTCATTGATCAAACCATCCATCGATAAATCTGAGCTCGGTTCACCTTCTTCAATTGTGCCGTTCGTACGGATCGGGATATTAACATTTTCGTCCTCTTTGTCCTCATTATTTACCAAAAAATCCAGCAAGTTGGATACCCCCGATGGAGTAAGATTATTCATCGCCAGTGCTAAAGTAACTTTTGGAAGTTCTTGCATTTCAGCTTTATCTGCACTCAGAATTGACTGTATGTGCGGCAGAAGACCTTCAAGCAAAGATAATGCTCCATCGTCGTTCAATCGATTTGAGGAAACATCAATATTTAAGGACGATGAAGGATGACGTCGAACATCCGATATGACGGAACTGATAATTGCATGAGGAGCTACGTGAAATATGTTCGTTTGATGTATGCTGAGTTGATGTTGATGAATGGACGACGGTGCAACTTCACCCGGTCTCCCAGCAGAAGCAGCGGTCACTACCCTTACGATCCCGGGTGATATGGATACTACCAATACCAACGAGAAAAGCCGATTCATCGTCATGGATATGCTAAAGATCCATTACTGCGAATGATTAGCAGAGTACATTTTTTGCTACGGTGAGGTGATGGTGGCAGTGCCGCTGCAGACGCAGCGCGGCAGCGCGGCCAGACGGCGGCGCGCGAGAAGGCGGCAGCGGAAGGACGCGTCCACGTGGAATGCATCTCTCACTGCCTATCTACATACTCCTACCACGTGGAATTCATTTCCCAGAGATCCCGACGACAGACAGCCGAAAATCTCATTCCAAAAGAACGATGGGGCTAAGTCCACGTTTTAGAAGGGTAATTTCTACGAGAAAGCTTAGGGAGCCGGCGGCGCTCATGGTCATGGCAGAAAAGAGTGGATTTTGTGTTGTTCGTTGTTGATAACTACTTTGTCGCCCCTGCTAGTTTGCTCGAGCAAGGACCAAGGACGACGACGACGACGACGACTACGACCGGATGAAACAAATACCAAATACCAATCGTTTCCCTCGCTGCAAAGACATCAATTCTTCCCTGCCTCCTCTGATATCACCGCCGATTGAATCTACCGCCAGCAACAACTCGCGCCACCACCCAACAATCCTGGCGTCGTGAGCGCAGTCACAATCCGAGGATGAATTTTAGCGGCTCAAAACAAACAGTTAAACCACCACAGCGGGGTATCTTTCCACTGGATCATGAATCAGAATGCAAGCCATACATGGAGGTAAAGTCGTTTTTTCCCTCGTCGGTTCTTTGATTGTCAGATATACGAATGTCTAAATGTATTGTTTCCTCTCTCCAACAAATTGATGCCTACTCGCTACACACTGCTGCACACGTGGGCATACTATGTGTGATGCAGAAGTATATCTCTTGTCTAAAGGATCAACAAGACAAACACTATTTATGTCGGGAACTTTCAAAGGAGTATTTGCAATGTCGGATGGATAGACAACTAATGGCATCAGAAGATTTAGATAAGGTAAGAAGTAAGAAGTGGTAGTACAATATCGAAGGAATCTAAAGTTTCATTTGTTTGCAACCTAATGTACGCCATCCATGCATCTCACGACAGCTGGGATTCTCGGAGGATGCGAAAGTAGAAAAGGCTGTGGAATACGACAAATCCAAAGAGAAGGAAGGTTATGTTGCTGGGAAACACATCGATGGACGAACTAAATGGTGGTTTCAAAAACTTTGGTGATATCACCTGATGCGTAACGACGAGCGGCAGAGACACATCGACAATACCAACCAGACGAAGACTAATAGATTGATGCAATAACCAATAAAGTGTAGAATAAAACAGATTTACTACATTGTCCTCATTAACATGAGGTAGAATATATTGTACAGCGCTCGCGTTTCAATTTGTCACATAATTGAGGATGAACCGAACACTTTCCCGTGACTCTTTGGGAATACGACGAATCTTATGTATCTGATGAAACACCCCCCTCTCAATCATAAGTGCCTTGTGAGCAAGGAAGAATGCCACTTCCTGAGCCGAAAGGAGTTGGAGACAATCCAACTTTTTGGGTTTCTTCGTAGGGGGTGCTGTGCCGCCGACGTGACTACTATTGACCTGCCAAAGTTTGCAATTCTTCGAGGTGCCTTTATTTTCCTTATCCTGGTCATTCTTTCCTTTTCCATTATCTACTCCACCGCCGGCGTTTCCTCCCTTGGTAGCAGCCGATTCTCGTGACACCTTAAATATCTGTTGCATGTCCACTACAAACGTGGACAGATCGACACCCATTTGTTGAAGGAAGAATAGTACACGTTGCATGTGCGCCTCTCCAGGACGGTAATGACCCGAATGCGGGTACAGTTTCGTAAGGCGTCCACCTTCATCTGTCAAGAATATTCCAGCGGAAGCTACGGCCTTCCCGCCAAAGAAGGAGGAGTGATGGAAACGCTGTCGTGGTGTGGCTATTCCCGGAGATGAGCTTCGTGAAGCGCCGCCAGCTGCTACCGCCGTAGTAGCTTTCGAGGGAGCAATCACTTTTTGAGATCCATAAAACACGTGATCGCGTAGGACGAAGATCCAACCTTCCGTCCCGGTATCGATTGGACTACCATTCTGACCGAGGATAATTGCAGACCCGTCGGTAGGATCGACCATAAAGTCTAATGCATATGTTTCCGATATCTCCGGATCGGTTATGTAGAGGACAGTGTCCGAATCCAAGACGGGACGTGGAATTTCAGGCAAATTGGGCAATGGATTGCCCTCCGCCTCGCCACGAGAGTCGAGCCAGTCAAAGAACATGTGGAATGGATGACCGAGCTCCTCCCAATGTTTGTAATACATTCGTAAATTCTTGCCATATCGATGATGCTTGTCGGTTACCTCCAGCCATGCCTTTCGATGCATAGTGGCGTAATTGCCACGAGCCAAACCCCGTTTTGTAATCTCCGGTGGATTTGCACGAATTCCACGATAGGCAAAGTCGGCTTCGCTAGTGGAGTTGGTTACACCCTTGGAATTATTCACCGCACTGCAACCTTCCAGATTAGCAACGCTGGAGGAGAGCTGACGAGTGAAGTGCCAGTCGACGTAGCACGGCGGTTGCACGGGAGATGTAAAGGTAGGACGCCAGTTGGATTTGAATGGTGAAGGAGATGGTGTGGGATATTCTTCGTGTGGTGAAAGTTCCCGATGCGAGCTACTCCGTTGTCCCCCCTCTGCAATGGATAGTTTGGTAAATTCGGTGGTAGTAGGCTCAATTTGATCGTCGGAATACTCCCTCAGTTGCTCGGTTGCGTCATCATCATCTCGACGCTGGCTACCCACGACTTCCTGTTCCTCCTCTTCTCCATGCAGTTGCAGAATATCAACAATCTCTTCATCAATCTCATCATCATCAAAATCACTGGAACTATCCTCTTCAATAATCTTCTTAAGAAATATCGTGTCGGGTGCCTCCCCCACAGATTCGGCAAATTGCGCCGATTCATGCATACGTCGATCAAAACTATCTGATCTGCCATGGGACCGACCGGAGGCAACTCGTTTGGCAATGGCTTCATTGTCACGAACTGAAAAACTTCGGGGTGTAGTGGTTGCTGAATCCGAACCCAAGAAATAGTCATTGTTGCTGTTGTCGTTGTGGAGATGTTTGTCTATTGACTCGACAAGGTCGGGTATGTCCATGCTGTGTTGACTTGCAAGTGCTGCTGATGCTGGGTGGGGGGCATGACATATCTCTCCCTCGGTAATGGCAGGCATTGATAATACATCATTGCTGGAAGAAACACCCGTGAGCAATCCACTTGTGGGTGTAGATATTGATGTTGTGTCGAAACATTGAGAGGTTGTCGATGAATTGGGCAATGAGAATTCCTGATCTAAATTATCATCCGATTCCCCCACTTGCTCGCGCGCCGTGGTGGTGGCGATAATGGCCTCATCCGCACCCTCTGCATCTATCAATTCCGACAATGACACTGATGATTCGCTCGCCTTCAGCCGCCGACCCTCATCATCAAAATCAGCCAAATCCAACCCCCGTTTTTCTTCCACACCCTGCTCTAATATATCCGCATCTTCTTCACGTATAAGATTAAATTCTGTAAAGAGGATGGCGCTGTGGCTATGTGCTCGTAGGGGTAAGGATTCGAGATTCATTGTTGCTGGTGTAGTAGTGGTGGCGGCAGCAGCGACGCCGCGATCACAAATTGCGTAGGCAGGTGCCGCTGCTACTCCCGACGATGATGCCGGTGATTCATCGCAGCATGACTTAGTAGCATATGATACCATGGTGGCATTATTATTATCGGAGCGACGGGTTCGGCTAGTAGGGACACCATGGTCAAGTTCGGACATCATGGTCATGCTCTCCCTCAAACAAAAATGCAAGAAGAATGAAAGAGTTCGGAACTTTTTGTGGGCGGCTGGGGCGGGCGGCGGTTGCCGCTCGATGTCATCGCTGGGGGAGAACGGCGAGCCTGCTGCTGCCATCGTCCGTCATCGTTCGTTGGTGCAAATTTCAGAATCTCTTGAATCAAGCGTCGGAATCAGTAGAATCTTTCAAGTAGGGATGAGGAAAAGACATTCTTTATTTCGGGAAAAAATAACAAAATTCAAATTTGCCCATTTTCGCCAAACTCGTCGCCAACGCCATGGGCTGCCTCTTTTTGTGCCGCCGCCATCAAAATCAAAAATCACTGTCACTTCCATCGACCATCGATCAACCATCACCATCTACGACCATGAACTCCCCCGACAACAAAGACCACCACCCCAATCATCAACAACATCGATCCATCCACCCTCCCTTCCCCGAGCCAGGCTCGACCATCGGTCCCGATGGCAAATTCTTCTGTCTGGGCCGGTTGGGCAAGGGGACATTTTGTGCCATTCACAAGTGTGTCGATTTGTCCTATTCGCATCATCATCAGCGATCGTCGTCATCATCACTGCCACCGCCATCGTTGGTGGTTTCATCGTCATCGTCATCGCAATTGACACAGTCGCCGACGCCAAAAACAGCTGACGCTAATGACAAGAATGATACTACTAGTGGTGATGGTACCAAAAGTTTGGTGAATATCAGCAGTAGTCGAAAACAACGTATTGTCGCAGCCAAAGTCGAGCTAGCCAACTTTGTAGATTCCGGCGTTATTGATGGCGAGGCATCAGTACTCAAATTTTTAGATGTTAGTTTGCCCGACGGGATGGTGCCAATATTTGTCGATTATGTCCGTCAGCCACCTCCATCTACCACATTATCGGCGTCTGCCACCAGTAGTAGTAGTAGTGCCGAAGCTACAGTGGTGACGCCGGGAACAACCATTATGGACAAATCATCCTCGGCGGCTACCTCAGCCGATGGTGGTCTCTCTGCTATTATAATGGAACATCTCCCGGGCGAGGATATGCATTTATTGCGAGATCGACATTGTCAAACTCTACTTCTTGAAAAGTCAGAAAATGGATTGTCCAGTAGCATTACTAGTGGTGCTGGGGGTGGGGGTGCTGGAGGTAGCATGTCTACGGGGGAGAAAGTTCCACGTCGATTGTCTATTCAAGATTCAGTATATTTGGTTGCTGAGGTCATGCTGCCATTGTTAAAGGCAATGCATGAAGTGGGCATGGTACATCGGGATGTTAAACCTTCGGTAAGTATTGTCAATGATGATGATGATGATGATGATGTGTGTATGTGAGACACAAGTCCTATTTTATTAACACACCATACTTTCCAAACCGATCCCATTCGTAGAATGTTGTACGAACAGGAACTACACCCTCCGATCGCAAATTCAAAATTGTTGATTTTGGTCTCTCAAAGAGCTTCGTGGTGCCCAAAGATTCCTCCTTTGCTGATGCATCACGTCCATGGAATGGACAGTGGATGTCTCCCTCTTTCAGTAAGCCAGGTGCTGCTACTACTACCGAACAACAAAATAATAATACTATTGGTATGATGGAAGGATGTGTCCGTATCGAACGTGAGTCTGCCGAATTTCGTGGTACATCCATGTATGCCTCACTACGTGTGCATCAGGGAAAAGATCACTGTCCTCGCGATGATATATGGGGACTACTCTACGTATTTTGTGATTTGGTATCGGGTGGATTGCCATGGATGGGATATGCCTCGGCAAGGGATAGGACTCGTTGTCAAATTATTAAGGAGATGGTGGCGGGAGAGCGCGGACGAGACGATTGGGAGGGGGTGAGTAGTACGGAAGAGGAGGGGAAATTGGTCGAGGGGATGGCCACGAAAGCTAATCCTGATAAGATTCCAAAGAACGGAGAGGATGCCATCGAATGGTTATTGTTTGGTGCCGAGTATCATAATGCGAAGTACAAACGAGACATGAAGTTGTTACAGGCGTTGTCTGATTTTGATCCGGAATCGTTGCCGCCGCTACCGGAACCTCTGGCATTAGCGAAGAATGATCATTATGTAAATTGCCTTCGGAAGGCGTTCCGTCATGTGGCGTCGTTGGGGTTTGTGGAAATGCCTGATTATGAACTCATTGGCAATTGTTTGCGTGGATTTCTCGATGAGAGTGATTCTACTGATTCTGTCCCTTCCATCAATTGGAAATCCTCGAAACGACGACGATCCAATGCCACCAATTCATCCACACTTGATAATGGCGATGTTACGTGGAAACTACTTGATGAAGTGGGTGACCCACTCGATGATGAAATGCTGGTGGAGGCCGAGATTGATCGACGCGCTGCCCTGGAGGCTGCCGCAGCTGCATTCGAGGATAGTTCTCGATCTGCAAAAGGAGGGGATGGCATCAATGGAACTCCTGGTGCATCTGCATTGGATCCTGGAGCATCGTTAACCGGCGAAGCTGCCGACTTGGCTCGATTGCCCTTGCAATTGCAATTCTACCTTTCTCAGGTTGAATACAATGCACGTCATCCCGAAACAATTCTATTACATTTGGCATTACGAGATTGGATGACACTGGCGGTACCGCTTGCGCATGGAAAGTGGGATACGGCGGCATGGGAACGAGGAAATCACCGAACAGACGATGATGGTTACAGGAATGAAGTGTACATGAGCCTGTTGCGAAAGTGCCTTGCTGCCGCGGAACCATTTAAGTTCTTTTCTGACAGAGAGTGCTACTATTATCCGCTGGAAAACGATGAGTCGACGAGGAAGAGGAGGAGGGTTTGCACGAGCGCGGTTCCCCATCTTGTATCAGATGATTCATCGAGCGATGCCAATAATGATGGAGGTGTTACCGAAAGTCCACTGGTGGTGGTGTCACGGGTATTCTTTTCGTTGAGATTGGCGTTGGAATTGCAACAAGCGAAGAACTTTGCCCCTCCTCCCAAGCTGTCATTTAGTTACGCCTTTGGTCGGGCATGAATTGTACAAGTAGGTAAATAGATAATATTCATTCACAATCTCACGCTACCTTAGTTTGTCAATATTTCATTTCGCTACCATGAAAAATCTCTCCATCGGAGAAGTCTCCTTTTGTTTGTTTGCTCCCGAAGCTGCCTTCGCCTTCATCTCTTCTTCACCTTCCCATCCCTCAAACCAAGCCACGCCATGCTTTCTTGTTCCATCAAATACATTTCTACCATGCATGCATTTGTAATTGTCGAGCAACACAACATCTCCCTCGGTCATTTTCACAAACTGAACATTCTTCATTGTTACCTCGTCTATGTGCTCAAGATCAGCATCGCTGAGTTCACCGTCATCACCGTAGAACATGTCGGACTTGTTGATTTGGGAGGCACCATCCTCGAAACGTTCGGCACCATAGCTGCGTGACGCGGTCAGATTAAGTAGGTAACAATAATGAAAATGATACGCAGTTCGATCAAACTCACATTGCTTCCCTATCCTTACGAAGCTTCGACGAATGCGAATGCACATTGCAAAACCAATGTGGCTCACCCGTCACCGGATGGATCAAAATCGGTGGCTGACTCGGCGCTCGAGCCTGGAGCATCTTCACATTATCATATCCTCCCTCACCCCATTGCAAATCCACCGAAAAGTCCACCTTGGAATTAATCGCAGCGCTCGCCAATCCTTTAATCACTCCCATAACACCTGGTTGAACAAATTCCGGCAAATTGTCAATCCATCCAAAGAAGGGAAGTTCCATAACCGAATAACGAATGTTGCGATTGTACAGCTTCTCGACAAGTTCGGGACGCAAGTCACGAAAGATTTGTCGTCCATCGGCAATGAGGAATTCTCCCCCAGTCTCGGCGGCCTTGAAACAAACAAACGCCGCAGCACGGGGAGCACGAGTCCCCACGAACTCATTGTGCATCCCAATAAAGAAGTTCTTGCGACTTTCTTTATTGACTGCCTCGTAGACAGGTGAGTTTTTGTTACCATCGACGGTAGGTCGGGCAGAGACGGAGTGGAGAGGGTCGAGACAGGTCTTCATTCCCAGTGCTGTGTAGAATTGAACAAATCCATCTTGTTGTTTCATCAAGTCAAATTCACGAAAGATGACGGCGCCATTGTCCACCATTTGTTGTTTAATTTCCATGGCATGTTCCTTGATGTAGGCCAATTGTCCATCAATGTCGTTGCTGGATAGGCCAAGATCGGATGACTTAATGACTGGTGCGAATTCTATCTTGCGCGATTTGAGCACTTTTTGGCTTTCGAGGATGTTGGGGATCTTTTCACCCCAGACGGTGAGGGGCGCGAGGGGAGAAGTTGTCGCGGCGGCGGTGCTGGACATGTGAAGTGCAGTTCGTACGGAATTCACGGGAGCAGCGGGAGCAAAGGCTGTGGTGGAGGATATGCCGGCGCCAATGGCGAGCGCAACAGTGGGGATACTGAACTTGACCATGGCTCTTCGTAATATCGATTGAGCTATTGAGATCGCCTGGATGTCGATATCGTAGGGTGGATGTTGGCTGTGGAAGTGGAACGCCAAGGCCAAGCGGAAGAGATCCGAATCGGCGCCGCGAATGGCTGAGGTGGAGCACTCGTCCATGTAGGAATCAGTATAACTCTATGGAAGTTGCAGTAGGTTGCAGCTTGGATCCAAATTCAACCTGCCGCCAAGATCGGCATGTTTATGCACCATCCACCAACAAAAAACTGCCGAAGGCCGACGAGAGCCGCACGTAGACGTAATAGGTTCATAGTGGTTCATACTATTCGAAGACAAAATAGAGGTAATGAACTCGATAATACGGATCTATGCTGCTGCTGCGGCGGCTTTAGCTCTGCCACTATGCAATGCATTCATGTCACCACAAAATAATTTTCTTCCGTCCACACTGAGACTGAGAGAAAATTCACATCGACAGCATGTCAATACCATACACTTCATGTTTGGTAACAAAAAGTCATCCGTCGTAGAAGATACCTCATATCCTGAATCCAAGCCTGCCACCTACGAGCTACGCCCAGGAACATTTGGCTTTAGTCCTGAAACCATCGTACAACCCCTGCTCAAACAGACACAATTACAAAATCGCAAACTCAAGGTCATATACAATGCCCAAAAAGATGGATGGGATGCACGAAAATTTCATCAAAAGGTAGATGGTAAAGGAGCGTCAGTTGTACTTGCAAAGATTAAAGGTCAATGGATTGGCGGATACAATCCACGTGGATGGGCGTCGCTTGGCGGCAGTAGACCATCCATCGCCAGCTTTTTATTCTACCAAAAATCATTCGGCACATCGTGGCAAAAATTACGTGTCAATCGTACGGGAGGTATGGCCTGTGGTCGGGATGAATTTGATACTGGGATATATTTTGGATCAGATTCTTTAGTGATACCATTGATGGGGTCGCGTCCACGATCGGTCACGAGCCGACTGGGATACTTCTTTGAGTGTGGACCGGAGAATAAATGTACATTGTTGCCCGTGAAGGGCGCAGATGCATCTGTGGAGGAATTGTATGTTATAGCCGGTGTGTATGCTAACGGAGAAGATATTCCGAATTCTGGAGGTGTTACTGATTTAGGTAAGTTGCACGAAACGCTTAAAATGCGTGCGCGTCTAGGTATCTGCTTTAAGTGTGTTCTTACCCATCTTGTTGTACTTCAATCATTCACCGAATTAGGACTGTATTGATAGTTGAGCATATCTGAAATAATGACACACTTCGAGTTCTCATATTAAATATGCAATCATCTCAACTTCTTTCTCATCACTAACATATCTGTATCGACTTCCACAAAGCATCCAGCAATTCCATCTACCCTCAGAGTGGTTGTCGAATTTACATCAAATACAGATTCGTAGCAAAGTTTCTCTTCGTAAAGTCTCTTCGCCGCATCATTTGCCAACTCTACGCGAAGATAAATATCCGAAAAGCCGAAAACATCCCTCGCAATCCGTTCCGCCTCATTGCACAGTTTGGCCGCCAATCCTTGCCTTCGAGCCATCGGCGATACGCACAAGTTGGATAATGTACATACTGCGGTGATATCGGGTGATAAAAGTTGATTTGCAGTATCGATCACGGATGCATCCTTAAACTCTCGACGTTGCTTTGGACCGAGAGTTGCCACCGCTTGTGTGAGCATTCGTTCTGACGCTTCGATGGATAAAAAGTCTTGTTGCCTATCCATTAGACGAACTTCTAGAGTAACCATACCCAGCATTGACGATAAAGAAGATTGATCATTGTTGATATTTCCACTATCCAGTGTAGCTATTATGAGCGAATCCAATTTCCGTTTCCCCATTCGTTCACCATACTTGCTCTCTAAATCTTCCGCTTGTATTTGTATGAGTGATGATCTTGCCATTTCGGATAGTTCAGATACATCCCAACCATCTTGTTGTATCAGCTGCTGTGGCGATTGGAGCCAAAATGCATCAACCATAAACTTTGCCGCATTTGCAATTGATTGCTCGTCTCCATTGAGTATTTGCACAGTACTTTCGACGGCGGTATTACTGTTAGTGACGGACATGAACGAGGGGCGATGTCTCGTTGACAACGAAGATCGACACGAAAACGAAGTTGCATTGCCGCACAGTGCGACAGCAAAAGCGAATGCGGCTACTCTCATCGTGTAGTGCATTGAGTACTATCTATTTCAAGTCTATGCTACCTGTTGTCCAAACCTCCTAGATACCATAACTTTTGCGTTGAGCACTGACATTTGATACTCTGACGCTACAGCTGCATGCAGCCAGGAGCACCGAGAGCGAGCGAGAGAAGGAGGTAGATATCGTACGGCTTGGATGACGTCATTGTCGCTTTTTCCCGCCAAATCGTTTGCGAGTCGAGTCGTCAGCTCGCAGCACCATCCGCCGTCCGCCGATTGTTACGATACTTCCTGCAACATACTGCACCATGAATCATGGACAATGGACAATGGACAATGGATAATGGATAATGGATATGGACCATGCCGACCTCCAACCTCATCCCAGCGACCCGATCACACAATCGAATATCCGCATCGTCAGTTAGACAGGCCATACTTCTGACAACCACATTCCTCTTTGGTGTGGTGGTATGCTCGGCATTTTTTCTATGGCATGCGCACAACAATGATCCATTGTTCTCGTCGTCGACTTCGCAATTTCATCTACAACAACATTATCATTGGCGCGACAAACGCTTGCCATCTCAACAGAACGAGCAGTCAGTTGCTGCAGAAAAATCGCTGCGAGATGATAATAGCACTTCATCTTCAATATTAGATGGACTTCGAGTGTTGGTGACCATTGCATCCTTCGATTTTATGCAGCTGGCCCATCTCGAGGAAGTCCTAGACGGATTTCAAGATTTGTGTTATGCTGGATCCATGGTTGATATTGTGGTTTATACAACAGTCATGGTGCGTGATTATTCTTCATGGTCTCGAATTGTTTACTCCTATTGCCCTTCTTGGGTGGGTGCAACGAATATTGGATTTAACATTGTTGCTCGCATAATTTTTCTACAAAGTATCCCGTTGCACTCATTGACATGTTCAACGATCGAATGAGATGCAACAATCCGTCTCCTAATTCAGGGCTTACCATGACTTTAATGCTCAAGCCGTCACGTGTTCGATTGCATTTGGTTGATTTTCATAGAGAATTGTTTTATAATCGCATCGGTCAGTACGATTTATTTATCTACACGGAGGTGAGAAATTCGTAATCATTTGCAGCGATACGCTGCAATGAAATGAAAGCGTTGAACCCCGATAAAACCATATTGGTACCCATATGATGGACTCACTTTTTATGCGCTATTACAAATTAGGATGATATACGCATCTCCCCCAAAACTGTTGCTGCCTATCTCCATGAAACTAAACGCGTCGAAAGTATGGTAGGTCCAACACGTGCTACAGATTTCAACGTTGGGATTGTCCGATATGAGTACGACTTTCCAGATAATGTGGTTATTACTGACAAAACGCGCCATGCGAGTGTGAACGTCACCCGTGTGTATTGGGAGCACTTAGGTAAGCCAATATTTGATCAGGCAGTGACAAAAGTGGAGGATAAAGCATTGTCGCCCTACTACGTTTCAATGCAGCTTTCACACCAAGGAATGTATCTAGTCACACCCACCCAATTAAATGCATGGAAAGATAGAGCAAATTGCCGCTTCAATAATATTAGAGATCGACCAGCCAATCCAAACAAGCCTAGTCAACCAACGGAAGGTACACAACGTGTGTGGATGTCTTCCCAGATGATGTACGGGGGTCGGCACTGCAATATCACTCAATTGCTTCCCGTGGAGAACTTTGGTCAACTGACAGTGCTACATCTACCTAACAAGAATTATCGACGTGTTGGTAAGCAAGGTCGTTTGGGGGGAGGTGACAATTCGCCGAAAAACGAGTTTAGCAACGGAACTGAAGTATTCCAACAATCACATCCGGATTTATTGAAGGCACTGGCGCTTCACATCGAATTGAAGAGGCAGTTTCCGAACTTAAAGACATCAAATATTGGTGGAAATGGAAATAGATATACTGGTCTTCGAGTTGTCGATACAGATATCCAGTTGCGCCAGATGTCCTATGACCAACGGTCGAGAATGGAAAATCAGTTGGAAGCTTACAGGGCGTACGTCGAACGAGGTGGGTACATGATCAACTCTGATATGGACGTTGATATCGATGCATGGCGAACTTCAGATTCCACATAAATAAAGAGACTCGGGCAATCTTTCCAACTAATACATTTTTATTCTTTCAAGCATGAATGTTGCTGCTGCTTAACAGCGTCACTGAGGAATTGCTTGTCTGAACATCATTGACTTGTCCCTCCTACCTACTCCCATCATGATAAGTGCAAAGATGCATTCATCGTGCAAGTTTCCTACTACGACTGATGCCTGACTTGATACCAGTAGCCTCACCTCCATACACATGTCCTTCGTCGGTACGAACTTCTCGCACGGCTCCCTTCCTGCGAATGAGGGCTTTGCGATATTGTTCTCGCTTCTTCACACGAGGATTGCGATTGATCTTGGGTTTGTGCGCCACGAGACCGCGATTTTTCAATATTGTTTTGCCAATGGCACGCTCGCCTGCAATTATGGAGAATGAGTGGAGTAGGACTTGAGTGAGACAAGACAAAGACGAAAGAAGACACAGAGAAAG
This sequence comes from Discostella pseudostelligera, assembly GCA_036940085.1. Classification (NCBI taxonomy): domain Eukaryota; phylum Bacillariophyta; class Thalassiosirophyceae; order Thalassiosirales; family Thalassiosiraceae; genus Discostella; species Discostella pseudostelligera. The sequence continues at coordinate 26,823 of JALLBK010000005.1, forward strand.
CATGGTCATACTCACCATCAATTTCTCCTTCCAATCTAGGATACTTTGGAGCAACAGTATACATCTGCTTCTTTTCCACTTTCTTTGCCTTGCTCTTCGATTTGATCAACGAATAGAATTCATCTTCATCACTCTGGAAGCCTTCATCATTATCCTCGCCATCGGCATCGTCATCATCATTGTCAGAACCATTTCCAATATCTTCTTCCATCATTGCAAGACCTCTCTGCAATCTATCGTACTCGTCGTCAGCTCCTTCGTCTTCAGCTCCAACCAACTTCTTTCTCTTCTCAGTGGAGGCCGTAGACTTTTGCACAATAGAGTTCATCGTCGATGCCAACTTACGACTGGCGGCCAATGTTCTTCCGTCAAGTTCTTCGGTTTCATCGCCATAATCGGATGATGTATGAGCAATACGACGCTTTCGTTTGGCAGATTTCTTCACGTCATGGTCGATATCCTGATGTCGCAATGCAAATTTGGCCTCAGTCATGATGCGCCGCTGGATTGCCTCTTGGGTCTCCCTCTCTTCGTCACTATCAGATGAATTTTCGTCGTCATCTTCGTCGATGCGACTATCCCGTGACTGCTGTTCGGCACTGGAGTCTACAGATTCATCATCTTCCCGAGGCTCAGACGAAGGCGTTTCCTCTTCGTCGCTGCTGTCACTGCCCTCACTCGAGGACAATTCACCACCTTCCATGAGAGCCGCCGCCTTGACCAAATTATTCATTTGATCCTGTAGTCTAGGTATCTTATCCTCCACACCCTCTTTGAGTTTATCTGTCAGTCGACTCAATTGGTCTAACCGATCCATCACTGGATGTGTACGAATGTCATCACCATCGTCCTCCTCCACGAGATCCATGTCAGCGTCGGCAGTCTTCTTTGATGCAAGATCAGCCTTCAAAAGAAGATAAAGTGATAAATTTAACGCGTTGGATGCCTGCAGCATTGACTTGGTGATGAGATATTGAAGCCCAGCTGTCGTTGCACCCACTGCCTGTTGTAACCATGATAATCGGTAAACAACGGATGTCGTTAGCGAAGGCGAAAGACATTCACAACGAGGAAGTGTAGGATGCTACACAAGCGAATGGTATGCTTATAGCAGAAGAAGCCCATTCGTAGGATAAAGTAGATCCCTGTTTGATTTCAATATTGCACTACGTTTCTGCCAAAACATCATCTCACGAATATTCGCGTCATGTTCAAGCCTATCATATTGAGTGCTTCAGTAATTCCAACCGACTAATCTCACCCACACCATACATGCAAGCAAGCACACATACATAAGCAGCAATCTGCCACGTACCTTGGCTTCTTTGGCACCATTTACAACACCGCGTTTCAACAATGCCCCCGCGGCCGCCATTGTCGTTTCATTCAAATCTTGTATCGGTTGGGTAAAATGCTGCACCAATGGCAATAACTCTGGATGATTCGCCTTGAGAAATTTAATCTTCTCGCTTTTGGATAATTTGGAGAGGTTTTGTCTGGAGCTTCGAATGGATTGAATTGTTTCAACGTTGGATTTGGACTTTGTCTGACTTGATTTGTTCTCGTCCTCCTGATCAACATCAGCATCTTCATTGTCACCACCAACCCCATCCAACATAAAATCAGCATCATCCATCTCCTCCAAACGAGCCTTCTCCACCTCCCGTCCCGCCTCCTCCTCAAGATAAGCATCTTCGATATCTTGACCAAGCTCTAAATCTGCCGTATCTCCGTGATAGTATGAGTGTTTCTTATCACCCCAATTTAACAGCTTTTGGGGTTTGTTGTCATCGTCATCCTCATCTTCGGAATCATCATCATCGTCGTCGTCGTCGTCGACGTCGACGTCTGAGGAGGAGGCCATTGCTGCTGCATTTTGCTCGTGTCTGACGTCGTCATCACCATCACTATCGCCATCTTCATCATCGTCGTCTCATCACTACTCCCACCAATTCCAAGATCAAACACCCCCTCCTGATGCTTGGTAATCCCATCATCCTCCTCATCACTTTCATCATCTTCACTATCCCCTCCATCCAATTTCATAAAATTCTCCTCTTCCTTACGATTATGATATCGCTCTACTTCATTGTACATGGGGTCGTTATCATCAGAGTCATTATCGTTAGATTCAGCATCATTAGTGGAGGTGGATCGGGATTTGTAGATGGATTTATCGCCCGTCTTGGCGGTGTGGCGTGATCGTCGGCCCATGGTTGATGATAGTGATGTGGGACGATGAACGGGCCAGGCGGGGTGCGGTGGTGGTGGTGGATAGGTATGGTGATAGTGATAGTGATAGGATAGATGATCGATGGATCAATTCATCGATGGAGGGAATGTTGGATTTGTATTTGTCGATTGATGGCCGCTGGATGGATGGAGGCGAGTGGCCGGCGGGCGGGCGCCTGCAAGACGTTACTCCTTCCCGCCATTTCCTTCCGCCTTTCGCCAATAGTCGCCAATCCAAATATCTTCTGCTCTCGTATCTTCCCGCCAAATTATCGCCATCTTCAATCAGCAAAAGATCCGCCGCGGCGCCGCCGTCGCCACTCGCCACAACATCAACGACAAGACACCGACCATGACGACGCCGTCGACCTCCAGCCGCCCCCAATGGTCCGTCGAGGTACCGCACACGTCTCGACCACCCTCTCACCCCAAGGGTGGTCGGGGGAACATCCGGCGCTCTCATGATCCGTTGGCCTCTCCGACACTTGGTGCCGATGGTGTTCGGACGCTGTACGAGGCGCTCCGTCGAGGTCGGGATATTAATCCCTATGCTCCTTGTTTGGGATATCGTGCTACTGCGTGAGTTTCAATAATGAATGCACATTTTTATTCATTGGAATTGAATTTTCCACTGTCTAATCTGTTTAAATTTTTGCAACTGATTTGTGTACGATTGCAACTCATTCTATTTGACTGCTTATTTCGCCATATTTATGCATATCTAACTCAGCAGTAACAATGGATATGCCACACCCTATGTCTACAATAGTTACGGAGAGTGTGTAGCGCGTGTGGATGCATTGGCGGCCGGGTTAGATAAAGGTGGGGAGAATCTGCTGGATAAGAATGACGATGGAATGTTGCTGGTAAGATATGCTATAACCTCGATTTTAGTTGCAATTGTTATGCATATCTCAAACTCAACATAATTGATGTGCTTTCCTGCTACTGTCAGCTTGGGATATACATGAAGAATTGCATGGAATGGGTCATTGCCGAACAAGCCATCTACTGTCTTGGTGGGACCACCGTTCCATTCTATGACACACTCGGACCTGACACCGTACGGTTCATTCTCGAACACACTGGTCTCTCCTGCGTAGTGTGTTCTCGTCGCGAGTTGGAACATTTGTGCGAAGCCAAGTCTACGGGAACATGTCCCAAATTTCATTCGGTTATTCTGGTCGATGGAGTAACGCCTGAGGCATCGGCACTTGCCAAGCAGTCGAATCTGAAAGTTGTCTCCTTTGCAAAAATTGAGTACCTCGGCTCAGTCATCATCCCCACTGAAGGTCACGAACACACCCCACCAGATCCATCTGATGTGGCTACCTTCTGTTACACCTCGGGAACTACTGGCAATCCCAAGGGTGCCCTTATTACTCATCAAAACATCATGTCGGCTGCGGCAGGTCTTGATGACTTGCAAGTCTTTCCTACCGATCGACACATCTCGTACCTACCATTGCCACACATTTTCGAACGTCTCGTCATTGCCCAAATGATCACAAATGGAGCCGCCATTGCCTTTTTTCGCGGCGATCCAACACTGCTCATTGAGGATATTGTGGCATGTCGACCAACGATAATTCCCGTGGTACCGCGTGTAGTGAACAAAATTCACGATAAGATTGTGGCCGGTATGGCTGCCAAGGGTGGTGTCACCGAGAAAATGTTCCATACGGCCTTGGCAGCCAAGTCCATGGGTTTGGCTCATGGAAAACTAACACATGCATTGTGGGATCGTATCTTATTCAACAAGATCAAAAAAGCGTTGGGGTTAGATTGCGTGAGGGTAATGGTTAGTGGATCGGCACCGCTAAGTCCCAAGGTCATGACCTTCTTTCGGTGTTTGTTGGGAGTGCCCGTATGTGAGGGATATGGACAAACGGAGGGAAGTGCCGCTGGGTCATTAGGTCATCCGGAGGATATGGCGAGTGTAGGGCATGTTGGTGGGCCGCATAAGTGTGTTGAGATTGTGTTGGTGGATGTTCCTGAGATGGGATACTTGTCTACCGGTGAGATTTGGAAATTTCCTCGTATCAATTCTCAATGCATGTTCTTCAAGCGCAATTCTCACGTTACATTGAATGCTTAATAATAGATACTTCGCACAATGGCGAGCCATGTCAAGGGAGGGGAGAAATCTGTGTACGTGGGCCACCGGTGTTCAAAGGGTATTACAAAGATGATGAAAAAACGAAAGAAACAATTGATGATGAGGCATGGCTCCATAGTGGAGATGTTGGTTTGTGGACAGCAGATAGTCAACTCAAGATTATTGACAGGAAAAAGAACATCTTCAAGCTGGCGCAAGGAGGTGAGTTGATTGTCCGTAGTACTGTCAATCCCAGTACGTGCCACTTATTCTAACCCGCTTCATTCCTTCTCCAACACACCCTTACGTCGACCAGAATATGTGTCGGCAGAGAAAATCGAAAATGTCATCAACCAATCTTTACTCATTGGGCAATCATTCGTGTATGGTGACTCCTTTCAAACATACCTTGTTGCAATCATCGTACCCGACGAAGAACCGGTGCGTGCATGGGCAGTGTCGAATATTCCGGATGCTGCGAACACGCCTTTTTCAGAGTTATGCAAACGAGAGGAATTGCGGAACGAAATACTATCGGAAATTCAGCGGTTGTCGAAACTCAATGGTTTACATGGATTCGAGACTATCAAGGCACTGTACTTGGAGCCCAACATTTTCTCCGTAGACAAAGATTTGGTGACACCGACGTTCAAATTGAAACGACAACAGTTGAAGAATTACTATTTGAAGCAAATCGAAGAAATGTATGGCCAACCACAAAGCAAGCTGTAAGCGGAACAACTACAGATATGTTTAAAGAATACTTTTACTGTTACTGTTATTGCACTATATCAACACGTCTACCGCGTGCATAGAAGTAAACGGTATTTGATGTCGCAGTAGAAAACAAGGACAACAAACACTAAATTACATTTCTATTTGATCTCATGTTGCATTTTGCGTGATGTTGTTGCTACTCCAGGACGAAGACATCGGCCCACAATCATTCAAGAGTGAGGGTAAAAACAAGTTCGGTATCTCTCGGCATGTACTGCTCAGATGAAAAATCGCAGAATGCAACTGCAATTCATTCAGCGGGAAGCATTTCTCTAGATGCTACAAATGCTTCCTCGATAGATCGCCAACTGCATCCATCTCTTCAAAAGTTCAGTGTGCGTGCACAGCAAATAGGCACTGCAAAATAGGCAAAACGTAGTACAATATCTTCCCACAGCGAGATTAGGTAGCAGGCAACCATCGAAGTCGAGATCAAGTTATGATATGGTAAATAATGTAACCAATGAAAGATTTATTCGATGCCAGGCCCACTTCTAGCAAGCATGTTTAGAACGCCTTAATCCCACGAGATCCCACGAGATCCCACTCCAGCCCACTCCAGCCCAATCAAACAAGCGAAACTGTTCTCGTTTCAACCTCATTCCGTTCAGACAACAAGCAAAAAGAAATGTGCACTTTCAGTGTACGGCATCGGCCTCTCTCACACACGTTGCAACCTCACCTTGTAAGCCCGTGCCCGAAGCCAAGTGAATTTGGATGACTGTACCACTGTCTGAATGGTATTTCTGTCAAAAGGGCACAACATGGAAATGCGATAGGTGACGAAAGAACATCATGCATCGTCTCTCTCAGAAATCTCCCCATCCTCGATAATTTCTCCTTCATCCTCACTCGAAACGTCACCATTTGCCGAGCCGCCACGCTTCTTTGCGTGACCGTTGCGTGCCGAATCAGATGCAGCCTTGCGATCCTTGAAAAACAGATGTATACTCGACAATGGACTCTCGCGATTCGACATCCTTCGTATTTCACCATACAGTGCCGGAGAGTCTGCCGACGCCTCAAGCAACATTTTGCCAAAGTTCTCCACATTTTCTCCATTGGCGTCATTGTCATCAAATACAAAATCCTTCTTACTCATATCCCAAACCCGAACAAGAGTCACCAAATCATGTCGATACTCTGCACTCCAATCATACACAAAGTCCTCAAATATTTCACGTGCCACATCCCTCCCCTGCGCCTGGACAGGTTCATACGTCGGATCATTGGCCACCTTACCTTCCACACCTCGCCATCGTGTATCGGGAGTAACCACACCCGACTTGGCCAATTCGACGAGACGTTCCCGGAATGCATCCCGTTGTGCCTTCTCGGCACGACGACGTGCATCACGGATACGACGTTGTTTCTCATCCTCGGCATTTTGAAGTTCTATTACAAAGTCGGAGAAGTAGAGTTGACGCTCAGTTTCGGACATATTGGTGGAGGTGGTGAATCGAGAATCAGACTTTTCGGTTTCGGTCAAGGAAGATAGGAAGGAGCTCCTGCATGAATTTGGGTGACAGAGTCAGCGCACGTTCAGATAACTATTGCGAAACAGATGCAATCAAATCAAAGAGATTCTTACCAAGTAGAAGCAAACGTCAACTTCCCTTCATCTTCCATCCCCTTCAGATGTTTCAAATATCCCTCCTTTGCCTCCCTTTTCTTATTATGTTTATTCCGTTCTTCCTTCTTTCGCATTTCTTCAACCCATTCATAATATAATTCCTCACGCGTCCCTTCCTCCTCGACGGTATAAAATCGATCATCCTTTGATAGAGAGTCACGTACCTCTATAAATCGAGAAGACGTACTACCACCACTACCCCCTAGTGTAAATGTCTTGGATGTGGGCAATACCTCCGTTAACAATCGATAATATGCCTCCTTGGCCCGAACCTTCTCCTGACGCTTCACATCCCGTAATTCATTCGCGCGCTTCGTTTGATATTCCGCCAAGGCTTGCTTACGTTCTCCCATGGTGCTGCAAGCTTCCCATCGTGCATCGTCGGAACATAATTTGACCACCTCGGCCCACTTGGACGAGGGGGAAATGTCCTTGGCTAGTAAGAGTCCCTTGAAGGCGGCAATTGCCTCAGCCTTGTTGGCATAGAGTGGCATATTGTCGCTGCTCTTGTCCAACTTTTTCTTTTTGAGCATGGGTTGAAGAGGTTGTTTGCGTGTGTCATCGTCATCGCGCTTCGTAGGAGTACTTTTGGAAGTAGAGGAAGCAGAGACAGCACTACTGCTCGCTCCATTTTCGGGTGGTAGCTCGGCCGGTCTTGTCCACGTGGTTGTTACACCATCGGAATAATACTTTTTGCCAGTTTTGTCATCGGTATAAGTTTGCCATACCTTTGATTTGTTGGAGGAGGAAACAGTAGAAGTTGCAGCAACAGCATTGGTTGTGGCAGTAGTAGATGCAGTAGAAGCAGCAGCTGATGCTGCTGCAGCAGGTAAATAACTGGCAGGACGTTCCCATGACGACTGTTTAGTAGCAGTGTTGTAGTAATACGATATTCCTTCCGGTGATTTATGTTCCATCCAGGCTGTGTCGGGATTGGTATTGGTTGTTGCAACAACTTGTTGCGGCTGTGCATTAATAATTTGTGCCTTATTTTGTTGTATGAAACCTTGTTGTTGCATCGCTATTGGTTGCTGATGTAGTTGTTGTTGTTGTTGTTGCAGATGAGAAGGATATTGCATAGGAGGTGGCATTCCTGCGAGTGGAGGATTTATACCAGGAGGCTGTTGCATCATGATGGGTTGCGGAGGTTGTTGCTGTGGATATGCAAGCTGCATCTGCTGCTGTTGATGTTGCTGTTGATGTTGCTGTTGATACATTGGTGGATTCATCTGCATCTGTGGATGTTGCTGCTGTGTAAAACCAACACCAGGTGGTGGCGCCATCATGTTTGGACCAGGCACTGCATGACCCTGCGGATGGGGTGGTCCATGTGAGAATGGTTGCTGCTGCTGTTGCAGAAGATGATGATGAGAAGGTGGAGCTTGGTTTGGTGGATAACCTCCGCCCATTATCATGGGTCCTCCTCCTGGTCCACCATGATGTTGTTGTGGTCTTGGCGGGGGTGGAGGAGGAGGCGGTGGAGGCGGAAGAATAGACTGCTGAGAATGATGCTGATGATGATGCATCGGCCCAGGCCCACCACCACGATGATAATCTCCTCCTCTCATTGGTGGTGGAGGAGGCGGAGGTGGTGGTATCATCCCCGGTCGTCTTCCGTCCATCATCATCATGTTGTTGCTGCTGTTGTTGTTGTGATAATGATGTGGAGGTGGTGGTCCACCGCCACGGTGCATCATCCCAGGAGGCCCAGGCGAATGGCGATCACCACGTGGTGGGCCATCAGGTCGGTTCATAAATGGCGGAGGTGGTCCTCGATCTCCCATCATCCCTCTCCCAGGAGGAGGCGGGCCATATCCATGCCCAGATCTTCCTCCTTTGCCCATGTTGTTTGGTGGCATGCCTCCCCTCCCTGGTGCTGGTGGACCATAATGAGAATTTCCACTACCGCCACCGCCGCCACCTCCTCTGCCCCACCCTCCTCCTCCACCATAATCGGGACCAGGTCCCATCATTGGACCGCCGCCTCCCCTTCCTGGACCCGGTGGGCCATACCCTCCTCGTCCACCACCTGGACCACCGCCGCGACCACCCATCATTGGCATTGGTGGCATCGGCCCTCCTCCCCCGCCACCGCTACCGCGTCCACCGCGATTCATAATTGGTCTGGTCGAAGCAAGCGTTGTAGTCTGCTAGATGATTCTAAGTACTTGGCGATGAGGGTAAAGGAGCCACCGCGCGCGGAGATATTTATGGTGTTTGGTAGGGTGCATCCGGAACGGAGTTCATGGTTCATTGCTTTTGTGGTGACGGCGGGCGGGCGGCGACGAGCGCACGAAGGACAGGCTCAGGTCAACGGACAGACACAAGCAACCAAAAGTCCACGTGGACACGTGGAGCTTGCACGCCTCTCTGGGAAAATGGCGGGAAATCTCGAGAATGGGGTAAGGACTTTTCCGCGTTTGAATTGTGTATGAACAAGTTCCTTCATTGAGAAGCCTTTGTAGTTTCTCGAATTCAAATTTGAATGCGAGAAACTCTTGCCTTTTGGTACTGTTCCACCGTGTGGGAAGGTTGGAGCCCGTCTTTCCGCCTCCCGCGAGCACTTCGCAAAAATGCAGCCGCACACAAAAAAGTGGCATGGACTATGACGAGCGAGCTGAGAGACACCATGGCGTGACGGCGACGGCAACAATAGCTGCATCTACAACCCGCCTCGTGCACCACTAGGAATAGCATCATCATCATGGTGCCCCATCCACCCTCTCCTACCACCACGACAATCAGCAGCTATGTCCTCCGCTCACTCTACCGCTCTCTCCTTCGAGCATCGTCGCCCTTCTCACCACCCCACTCTCCCTCGGCATCGACTTATGCATCTCTCTTACATCGCAGTGGTGTATCCCATGATTGGGAGGAATGCATTCATCAACTGGATAGAAGACGAAAAGCAGCAGCATTAGCATCAGCTGCATCGTCATCCTCACGTGATGGAAACGGCGGCGCCATAATGCATGCAAAGGATACAATCATGGGTAGTGATAGAAATATTCCACGATCATGGGCACAAAATCTATCCAGATCATACACTGATCTACAACAAGAGTATCAATTACGGAAAGAGTACTTTCAACAACGCTATGAAGCTGATTATGATGATAGTCTTGATTGGGATGATGACGAGGATGCTGCTGATGACGAAAGTACATCTTCCACAAGGACCAGGGGTAGTAGAGGTATTGAGAATCATTTGGCAGTAGGAACATCTTCGTACTATCGACAGCAGGATGTGATAAATTCAGATGAGTATTACAGTACGGAAGAGGATCCTAAATATGTACTGTTTCGACATTTGTTGCGTGAATGGTGTGTCGCGGGAGGAGGCAGTGGAGAAAATGGCAACAACATTGATGATGCACATGCAAATAATGATGATGGTGATGAAGGGACAACAACAACCAAGCAATGGCCCAAAAAGTGGACTCCCAGCGAAGAGGGGTATTACGAAAATGGGAAAGTAAAGAGAGTGACATTAATGAAGTTTCCATCGCAAATACGAAGCACTGTCGATGGTGGATTGAGTGTACGGGATGTGATACGGCGTGAATTTCGTGCACCGTCGATCGAGGAACGATTGAGGAAGGAGGAGGAAGAAAGATCCACATCAGATACCAATGAGAGAAAAAAAACAAAAAGATCATACCCTCCTTCATCCTACATTGACGATGACATACGGATACAAACGGCATTTTACACATTAATGGAACTGAATCGAAAATTAGCTTGGGTGGAAGCTATTGGATTTCCTCCACCCTCTTCCAAGTCATCATCATCGCAGCAACATCAGCAGCAACAGTCATCTTTGATGCAACAGTCCACACGAGAGGAACTAAAGTGGAAACGATTGGTACAAGCTGCCAAGGGCGTTAGTTTATTCCCAACACAACCAGCAGTAGCCGACGAGCCAAACCAAGCAACAGATACCAATGATGGCATTCATGATATCGTCCATGAGAACGCAAGGCCATCGTCGATACTTCAATGTGGTACCTACCTCATTGCACATCCATTAATGACGGGTTATTTTGCCAAGTCTGTCATTGTGATATTAGATCATGCTGAGGAGGATGAGAATAAAGACAATCCAGCAAAGACCGAGGGGGGAGAAGTAGAAGGCGAGGAAAGTAGTAGTGATGGTAGTGGGGGTGGGGGTACATATGGTATTATAATCAATCGATTGGCGTTACGGCCTGAAACGGTGGAGTTGTCGAATCAACGACAACATTTGGAAATGATGCTTCGACTACAGCAGCAAGAATTGGGAGAGAAGGGAGAAGGGGAAAAGATATCGCAGTTGCACGAAGTTTCTGAGACTCCAAGCACAACGACACATTCAAATGTTTTGCGATCCATCTCTCTCTTACAGGCCATTAATGCCGATGATCTTCCGGAATCAGTACAATCGGCATTTGGAGATGCACCCGTACGAGAGGGTGGTCCGGTCAATTTGAGTTTGCAAATGATCCATCGCAAGTCATTGAGTGAAGTGGCAACAAAGGATAAAGGAGATAATGCAGAGGATAGTAAGCTTGAGAAAGAGTGTGGACCCGCTTCAAATGGCATTGGAGGAACGGTATTGGGCTACGATCACGATAGTAAAAGAGACGCTGGAGATGCCATATATTTCGGCGGCGATGTAATCAAGGCATCGCATGCAGTTCTCAATGGTGAGAGTGATAGAGATGATTTTAGTTTTGTTATTGGTGCGGCCTGTTGGGCCCCGGGACAACTCCAACATGAAATCGAGCGTGGATGTTGGTTGCCATTCCGTGGTCCTGCACCAATGGCACTGACGGGCATGTGCGAACATAATGAAGTATCCATCCCTACGTCGAAAACAACTCATGATGGCGAGAATACTGCAGATAGTAAGGGAACCACCAAACTTTCGTTATTCCCACCGAGACCGTCCCATCCACCAACGGGAGCATTGCAAGAACAAACAACTGGAGGCCAGTCAGTGACAAGGAGACCTGTGGGTGATCTGTGGTTGTCGGTCATGTGCGCATTGGGGGAGGGCGAGGCAGAGTTAGCGTATATGATGTTGGACCAATCCAATGTAATGCATGCGCTTGGTGACGCATGTGATAATTTTGATAGGTGATAATTGCCACCTGCTTATCATAGATAGGATAGTTCTAATATCAAGAGATCGTTTTACCTTGATTTATTCTTTACTCAATCGGCGCATCGGAAATCCTCTTGTTCCACTTCGGTTGTCAATATAGATATGTATTGTTTGTCCACGTTATCAAAACCGCAGTACATTGGGGTCCCATCACCGTGAAGATATCACCACCTATTCGTTTCATTGCATGTTATTTACAGTGAATCAAATAGAAAGAGATCGAATTGCATGGGATAATTCTTTACTCAGTCTGTGCATTGGAAGGCCCATCACCGTGAAGAAATCACCCTCCATTCGTTCCACTGCAAACGTCGATTAGAGATATTGTTCCTGATGTTAACAGAAGTACGCTAATCCAAACATACTCACCAAATTGTCCGCCCACCCCCTGAATTCCATAGCTTCCGGCCTTGTCAAATGGCTCATTCGTTTCAATGTACGCCATGATATCATCGTCCGTCAGTGTAGCGAATTTAACTCTTGCCGTATCGGTAAATGAAAACATCAACTTCTCGTTGTTTTGCAGACCCGCACCGACAGCATAGGCAGCGACCCCAGAGTGTACTTGATGCTCATTCCCACTGAGTCGACGAAGCATGTTGAATGCATCTGCCTCAGTTTTTGGCTTTTCCACTTCGTTCGTTGAGAAAGGATAAATATATATCAACGATTAATGAGTGCCGGTGAATAGATAACTGAGTATACCTCAAAGGTCGAAGAAATTGGGAGGCAACCCGATAAACTCACTGATTGTTCCGTCTAGATCCACAATAGTATCACTACCGATGATTATTGTCACTTCTCCGCTATTTGGCACTGTACCACACATCATAACACCCATTGCATGTGCCTTCCGCTCTGCTAGTGTTCGCGCATATTCCTGCGGTGAAAAATTCTTATTCGCCAATTCAATCTGTAACTCCTCCTCATTGAGTGGCGATGGGCTCACTGTATAGCGCCCGGCCAGTCCCATCATATCCTAGGTTATCGATAAGTGATTATGTCAGCATGGAATCTACGAGAGCGCTGCAGCGTCAGCAAACTCCCCAACAGATAAATCACTTACCAGTATCTCCCGGCGTCTTGGACTTTTGCTAGCCAAAAGTAGTCTTAACTTGGATGATTCGTCAGTGGATAATCCAATTTTATGAAAGCTGGACACGAGAAGTGATCCTTCTGAATAATTATTCCCTTTGGTGGTTGTTACTGACAACACCATGGTGTTGAAATTTCGGATCGATGAGGTACGGCTGAGAACGGAGTTGAGGGGCAAGCTTGAGATAGGAGTGAAGGTCGGTAAGAATGAGGGAAGTACCATGGGATGAAGGTAAATTCTTGATTTCATTGTCGTGACACGAATACCCTCGGATTTGCGTTCCTAACGATTTATTACTTATTACCCCAATCCGCCAGTAGAGAGTTGAAGGAGGAGGATTATCAATTATCAGCAAGTGTGCATTAGATGTGGTTGGTGAACCTGTGTGAACCCCGACATCCATGCCTGCCACCCAATAGCACCCAATCCATAATATCCACTGAATGGCTCCTCAATTCGATCTATGCTGTAGACAATCGAATTCCGCAGCTGCTGACGCTTTAGGTACCGTACTACTCCTATCCTATGGTGAATCTTCTTGTTTGCCGCCCGCCCGCCGCTGACGAGGCTGGATATTGATCGGAGGTGCAAGTTGCTGGATTGTACTAATTCCTTCGTGAAAGTATCGGAGGAGGAAGGTCTCCCGCCACTTTTTGACAAGCACTTAGTAATAATCAATGACGTATCATTTGAAAACAATAGTTTTAAATTACATTTAGTAAACATATTAGTTACTACTTGAATATTCGTTTTCAAGTTTAAAATTAACTTACCCTTACTCGACCACGCACACAAGAAAGGGGCACGGCACACGTAAGTACCATGCACACATCGAACCAACACCGCACCATGACCCACGCCACTGACAACAGCCATACCATAACATGACCGCGATGGTAGTGCTCATAATGTTCAATAATCATTCATCGAACTTAAAATGAAGGTCTCCGCTGCTCTCGCCCTCGCCGCTGCTGGCTCTACCTCCGCATACTCGTTCTCCGGAACCTCGTTGAAGGCCACCACCTCCAATGGCGCCTCGATGTCCATGGCCGCCGCCGGCATGGGTGTGAACGGCTTTGGACGCATAGGACGTCTCGTGACGCGCATTATGATGGAAGACGATGACTGCAAGCTTACTGCTATCAATGCCGGATCCGCCACCCCTGATTACATGGCCTACCAGTACAAATACGACACCATCCACGGAATTGCCAAGGGGACTGTCGACATCGACGGGGACTTCCTTATCTTGAACGGACAAAAGATCCAGACCTCCCGCTGCCGCGACCCTAAGGAGGTTGGGTGGGGTGCCCTTGGTGCCGACTACGTCTGCGAGTCCACCGGTGTCTTCCTCACCAAGGAGAAGGCCCAGGCCATCATCGACGGTGGTGCCAAGAAGGTCATATACTCCGCTCCTGCCAAGGATGACTCCCAGACCATCGTCATGGGTGTCAACCAGAATGAGTACGACGGATCGGAGAACTTCATCTCCTGCGCTTCCTGCACCACCAACGGACTTGCTCCCATGGTTAAGGCTATCCACGACGAGTTTGACATTCAGGAGGCACTCATGACCACCGTCCACGCCATGACCGCCACCCAGGCCGTGGTTGATTCTTCCAGCCGCAAAGACTGGCGCGGAGGACGTGCCGCCTCTGGCAACATCATTCCCTCTTCCACTGGTGCCGCCAAGGCCGTGACTAAGGTCATCCCATCGCTTAAGGGTAAACTTACCGGAATGGCCTTCCGTGTTCCCACCATTGATGTTTCCGTCGTTGACTTGACATGCCGACTTGGAAAGGAGACCACCTACGAGGAGATTTGCGCCGTCATTAAGGCAAAGTCGGAGGGAGAAATGAAAGGAATTCTTGGATACTGTGATGAGCCTCTTGTCTCTACTGACTTTGAATCCGATGCTCGTTCCTCCATCTTCGATGCTGGTGCAGGTATCATGCTCAACCCAACCTTTGTTAAGCTTGTTGCCTGGTATGATAACGAATGGGGTTACTCTTGCCGTGTGGTCGATCTCATGAAGCACGTGGCTGCCGTCGATGCCAAGATTGCTGCTTAAATGAAACAAATACAACTGCTAAGTTGATCTGTATAAATTATCAATTATCGTACGTATCTGGACCAAACAATCTTAGCTTTCAAACAATAATCGAGTATTATATCAAGTAAGCATTTCCTTCGTGAATGCACTCAATTAGGTCGACTCTATCTCATGATTCCTCGTTGGTATCGTTATCAATGCTGCGTAATAAAAGATAATAATAAGGTGGCCATGCTATCTAACTGGATGGGGAAGAAATCGACACTCATGTGAAGGTGACGGACTGCATGCAATTGACAGCAAACCAAGATACACGTGGAAGATGGGAACACGTGGAAGACGGGGACACGTGCACGACGGGGACACGTGGAAGACGCTCAACCTCAACCTCGCAACTCCGCTTCCTCCCATCTCCGCCACAACCACAACAATCCACCACCTCCAATCTCCACTACCAGTGTATTAGTAATAGTACACCCAATACCTTCCCCTCGTACATCAACATCGCCACCATGGGAGTCCCCACCGCCATCGAGTTATTGGAAGATCTCATAATCGACCTGGAAGGCAAATTAAATCTAGGTGTGTTGTCGCGTAATGTTGGTTGTTTACTTGGGCAGCTCTCACCTACGAGATGTTTGGTTTACTGAACGACTTTCTTTTGCATCAAACAAATATTATCTAGCTCCTAGCGAAGATCCAACTGTCGACAATACATCGAATGCAAAATCGACGAATAAGGAACAAAATGATAAGAAGCAAAAAGCAAAACCTGTGAACGAAACGAAAGCACCCGCGTCGGACCTGGATCAACCGGACATCTGCAAGCTTGAATTCAAGGTTGGACTTATAACTAAAGTGTGGGCTCATCCAGACGCAGACAAATTGTACTGCGAGGAAATCGATTGCGGCGAGGAAGGGGGGGCTCGACAGATTGCGTCGGGCCTTAGACATCATTATTCTGAGGAAGAAATGCTGGGAAAGAAAGTTTTGGTTGTCGCTAATTTGAAGGTGAGTATGACTTTGACATTGGATTTCATCGAAACATTTCTTTACTATTTTCTGCTAATACTATTCCAATTGAAATACTTGCAGGCAAAAAATCTTGTAGGATTCAAATCGCATGGGATGGTGTTGTGCGCTGTCCACGTCAATGAGGATGGCTCCGAAAAGGTTGAGTTTGTAGAGCCTCCCGACAGCGCCCCGTTAGGTGAAGTTGTTACGTTTGAGGGCCTTCCTCCACCCTCTCCAATCTCTGCGGCTCAGGTGGAGAAGAAAAAAGTCTTTACGGCTTGCATGGATGGAATGAAAACTAACAATGATTGCATAGGAACCTGGAATGGGCATGTGTTCATGACGTCGGCGGGGCCGTGTAGGGGGAGAACAGTGAAGGGAGGGGTTATGCGCTAGCGCTACGATGCAGCATCGATGCTCGAAGAAACAAAATTAAAGCCGCTAATAAATATCTGTAAATCTTCGTTTGGATAAAGCGATAAAAAGTCTCAGATTTCAACTTGCTTCTTACAATCGCTTTGTTATATCTTCATTGTAAATGAACGACCGTATCCGAGATCTCGGAACACAGATACTTCCAAAACTTTCCCCGACTTTTCATCTACGCTTGCTTTCACCTGTCCTACCATGGTCCCACGGCCCTCTGCTTTATTTGACTGCCCCAGTCCGAAAGGTAATGGAACCGAAGATCGACCCATGCCTTGCTTCTGAAACGAAGCGGTGAAACGCACCGCAATAATACCAGGGCGAGGTGAGCCGAATCCTAACACATTGTTTGTTTTGACCAATTTCCCCAATTCAAGATTCGCTTCTTTATCTTTTTGAAGAGCGAGTACTACTTTGCCGACGATGCCTCCTTTTCAGTAATTTGTGCCATCATCAGGTGACTACTGCTCATCATCGATTTGGTTTTTGAGGGCCCAAGGGTGACGAATGCATTGGTGAAGCATGAAATAGCGATGCAGATCATTATTGCCGAGCGAAATAAGTTCCTTCCTCTCATGGTTTGATTCGCCATGCCGTCGATACTATCTGATACTCCTACTACTAATATGAAGGGAGGCCGGAGGTAGCGTTTTCGTAGGACATGAAGATGGAGAACCAGCCGCAGCAGCCGGAGATGGTGCATGGTGCGTAAAATAAAGTATGTGATGAGTGAATGATGAGAGAGAGAAGAAGATCAGGAACAATTCCCGCCACATAATCAATTGATTCCTACAGTACATGGATTCATCCCGCCACTTATTTTATTGGTTCCTACGAGTACATTAATTACCGCCATATTTATACTGGTTCCTGCCGATGTATCCACATCCGCTAAAATCTTCTTTTGCACTAACTTCAACCGGAGGAGCTTTCGAGTTGACAAAATTCAAAATTCTTACAGGCATAGATAGGCATATTACCGTACTTTACCGTATGCCGGAAGATAAGCCCCACCAAATGTTTGAACGGTTTTTTTTTCTGGTACTGGGGTGGGGACAATAGTGACACATACCACCGCAACGTAGGAATTTGGCGCGCCATATTCAGACTTGTGACACGTGGAAGCTCAAGGCCACAACTACGCACAAACACCTACAAAGACAATGGCGTCCGCCACACACCCTACCCCCAGCACGTACCGCGCCTCATATCTCTCCAATCGCTACCAAAATCGAGACGACAATAGATGATGAGGACGACAATGATCTCCTGTGATATCGCATCCAACAGCAATGAAATAATTTGGCATTCAGTTATTATTGTTGTACTATCGAGACTCGAGCAAGACACATGCACGTTCTCCTTCACTCATCGTATATTTCTGCACACCCTGTTGAATATTGCTTCAGTGGCTCAAGTAGTCACCATCAAATATGGGTTGTCGCATGCCGATATATATTGTTTGTTGTAATGAATAATGAATCATCCTCCAATTCCATGCATTTAATAGTTTCTGCCCCACCACCCCGCTGCACCGCACCATCCCTGCTACTCTAAGCTGTTGATTGTTTTATGCCGCCACCTCTTCACTCTGGCCAACTATCCCCATCCCCTCCGGCAACACCCATAAAAGGGGCCAATGACCACTCGCCGCCGGCTCCGTTGTGTGCTTGATGTGTGCTGGTTGTGTGCTTGTTTGTGTGGCTCACAATGGCCGATATTTTTGGATCCATGTAGATACCTCATTATCCATTCTACCCTGGGTAAACTATGTATGGGCGGAAAGATCTCGAGGAGGTGAATTAGAATCTGCAATCGCTACAGCGGAACCTGTAGGATTTATTGAGTTAGAGCTGGAAATGCAGTAGTACTGATGATGAGGGCACGAGGAAGTACACGCAAGTGACAATCAACTCAGTTTGAAAATTATAAGCTTAGTTTAGAATGAAAAGTGAGGAGGCTCTGCTAGCAATTACTGGAGCAAAGCAAGCAGGTCTGTAGAAGTCTACAGGCCTGTGGTACAAGACAGATGGAGTACT
>JALLBK010000006.1:0-52814 GCA_036940085.1 Discostella pseudostelligera
CTTGCATCTCCTTATTAATTGTAGATCACCGATCATAATATCTCGCTCCTCTCAATGCTTTGTTACAATTATGCTCCACACAATTAACCTTCATTGCCCCCTCGCCCCAACCCACTTCGCACGGAATAAGGATGCATTCCTTGTCGGACACTGACTATTAACAGATGAGGTCAGGGTAGAAGGATTGGTGGGAACCGAACGGAAACGAATATCAATTCATGTCTACGTACTTGATATTTTTATCATTTAATACCTCAGCTAGTGGAAACCGAATACCTGTGGCCAAGACCGCTCGTCTCCTCCGCTGTTTGAAGAACATTATACGATCTCTCAAATGATGCAATTATTTATACCGGGGCCGGCAGATGGACCAATAGCAAGCTTAGCCATACCGCCGAAGTAAAGTAACCAGTGAGCCAGACGGTTTCCTCCCTCCACACGTCCCAGCTCTTAGTAACGACTCTTCTATGCAAGGCATCCTTCCCACCCTCGAAACTTGTCATGCGCACAACTTTCCTATCCTTCCCTGCCTTCTCCGCCTGGTCCCACCCTTCCTTCCATCGCCGGATGTACATGGGCACATCGACGGTGATCATATAGTAGCAAAATGCGATGCTGATGATGGAACCAACAACACCCGCCGAATAGAGCGAGCGTTTCTCCGGGTAGTAAAGGACTAGACTGCCCATTTCAACGCCCACGAGGAGGGAGCATATAGCCCAAATAGATTCCTCGATTGCATGATAAGCATGATTCAATGTCACAACACCCGTCCAACAGAAACATTGGGCAATAGTAATCATTGGCACAAGTACCGCTGACAACACCTTCGCCCAAGGATGATCGTGAATGTCAGCCAATTGGCGTAAATAGAGGGCAATCTGTGCCGCGAAGGATATTTCAGCAATAGTTGCAGCACTCCGACCAAGGAAGATGGAAGATAGCATCGTATCCCATAGACAGTATCGTTCGAGATCAATCCGTGGAAGGAACGAACGGTAGGCACATGCAAACACATACATTCCCGAGAGGATCAAATGATAGCGCTGATAGGCAGCAGCATCAGTACTGTATTCGTAATCCTCATTGGTATTGTCATTATTGTTCGTAGCATTATCATCGTCATCATCGTCATCATCCTCGATGAGTACGGGATCCTTGGAATGGTGGAGGTAGAGGGTGCGATAACTGTAGAGCCAGATGGCAATGTTCAATAGCGACATGGTGCTGAGGAACGCCCACCAACGCAACGTGAGATGATGATGTTGGTCAACAGTATTTGATTTGCAGCGGCGGCGACGGCGGTGGTGGTGGCGGGTCACCCCACCGCCGAGGGTGGCTCCTCCTCCCCTGCCATTGTCGGTATTACTTGCGGAACGATCAATGCTTGTCGTCATGGTGTAGGTGTATTATTAATGGGTGTCACGAAGTTCCGGGTGTCAAACCATTGGTGGAGGTGGTGAAGAGGAAGCGACCTCCATGAAAGCAAGCAAACCGAACGCTGTGCGGCACCATCCACCTCTCCCGCCACCTCTTCAGCAAGGAGAATTAGGGAGAGTTGCATGCTGTTTCATGACACACAAGACGTCAACAACTTCAACCTGTTCTCTATGGTCTTGCATCGTACGTCAGAAGCGACAACGACCACAAATCCTCCTTCGTCTGTCCGCCATCCAGCATGCAGGTTGTATCCACAAACAATCCAAACGATCTCAAACTATCCGTGCCGACAAAGCCGATTGCATCATGCCGATGCATCATAATCTTCCAACCTCCCCATCTCTATATCTCCTGCCTTCTAACCCTCTCATTCTTCCTCATCCTCTTCTTCTTCCTCCCCTACCGGTCACCTCACGACGCCTCTCGAAACTTCAGCAATCCCTCCAAAGCATCATCTGCACTCCGTATCCGTTCCTTGAGCAATTCCAATCCCAAAGTACGACGTTGTAATTGCAACTCGAGTGTATCAATCAATATTTCACGTGCTTGATGTTCACGAAATTTATTGCATTCTTGTAGCATTAAAAAGAGATTGTGGGAGAGTTCATCGCGCAGTTTCCTATGATTTGTGTTCGGTTGGGGTTGGGAGGGGGCATATGTAAGAGAGATGGAACGAAGAACATTAAGGAAGATTAGAATAGGTTCATTAGCAAATAATGAGATCGAAAAGAGTACGATGACAGCAATAGTTCCCCCCCGCACATACTCTATTCGGTCGCGCCCTCACATCCTCTGTCATTCACTCACCTATGATCGCTCGGATCATCCTCAGCCAATTTGCGCACCAATGCCAAAAATCCATACAGAACATCGCTATTCAATCGCTTGACATTTTCACGAATAACGGCAGGATCGTGACACTCCTCCTCCTTGTTGACGTCGGCATGACCCTGGAACAATGTAGGATCTTCAACAATCTCTCCAAAGACGGCAACGAGTGGCTCATTGGGATTATCCACATCAATAGAGTCATCATCCTCGGCATCTTTCTCCACAGGTGCCTTCTTGTGCGTTATCACCCCTCCCTCTGACGCATCCATCCCCTCGGATACTGAAAGCTGTAGCGCCCTCCTACGTTCCTCCTCCTCCAGTAATTTTCGTCGTTGATGTTCCATCCGTGCCTTCTTGGCGGCAACTCGAAAGGCACGATATGGAATCTCCGGCGGTGTTAACAATACTTCTCCTACTGTTCCATCGGCGGTAGTAGTGGTATTCTGCTGGCGGGAGGCAAGAGCGTAGTAGTAAGGTGGGGGTGGGAATTCGGTAACTAAGAGCATGTCATCGTCTTCGGTTATGTCATCTTCATCGCCAAGGTCATTGTTGGCCGTTGGGAGACCTATTGCCCCCTCACCGCCACCGCCACCGCCACCGCCACTGGACTTATTGGTAGTAGCGACGACGGTGGCCGGGGTAGGAATCGGCGGAGGGTGTGGTGATAGAAGTGCAGGTGCGGTGGTGGCGGCGACGGCGACTTCATTCTCAATACTGCCGCCGCTCGCCGCCGCCGTCGGCACTGCTGACTCTAGCCCATCCATTTTGGTACTGATAGGTGTGATTAGGTGTCAATGTAACTATCGATTCTGCGGTGCGAAGTGCTTGAAGTCTATGATGTTGATGTTGATGTTGTGTTCTCCTCGATGTCTACGGCTTGGGTGGCACGGCCGCCATGGTGACTTGTGATGCTTGATTGTGTGGGCGATGAATCTTCTGCCGGCGAATCTTCACTCTGTTCTCTTCCCGCCCTTTTTGTGGGCGGGTCTGTCTGTTTTGAAATCAGAAGCGAAACGGCTCCCGCCATTATTTGCTCCCCTGGCGGGAGAGTGAGTACACGTGGCAGTGATGAGGTCATCAAGCAGCATCAAGCTGGCTGGGGATGACATCTCAATTCATCCACTCTTATTTAGGTTAGGTTCTACATTAAAGGTGTGTGGGTCCCTAAAGAATCCATGGCGGTGTGTCCCGATGAACTGTTGTTTCTTCCTCCTTCCCTACCACTTAACTACATGCGCAGCATTACCTATCTACAAGAGCAATGTGTGTAAGTGAAAACGATTCGGTCTAAGCTGACGCAGCAGCGGGATGGAAAATATTAATCTGCGCCAACGCCATAGCACTTCGAATCGAGAGTACGGAACTGTCTCCGGCATCGGCATCCTCTTGACTGCTCTGGCTCCCACTTCCACCCATAAGTTCCGACATCATTCGATCACGTCCATCTTCGCTACATCTACGTGCTGCCTCAACGAATGTTTTCATTGCATCTTCTAATCGACCCACCTCTAGATGTCCACCAAAGCAAATTAAACGACGGATTAGAATAAAAATGGACAAGAATATAAGCTGAAAAACCAAAATGCATAGATTCGACTTACCTACTAAAATATTCCCCTCAATCTTCAGCCTATGAATCAAAAACGGATGCTCCATCTTCCCATCCAGCAGAGTCAAGGCTAGGTCCAACACTTCTCTATTGGCACCCAAAGCCGCGTCAATCTCACCCGACAAATGATGAACACGGCTAATATTGCACAATGTCTTAATAACATCGAGACTCGGTCGGCCCGACACTGCCGCCAGCGTGCGTTGCAATTTCAATGCACGATGATACATGTGCAGCGCATCGTGATACTCCTCGCGATCGTGGAGGACACGAGCCACGCCATACAGCACTCGCGACAGATCTGCCTCATTGAACACATTGCTTCCCGTCGTTTGTTGATGTTCCAATATCTTAAGACAAGCCAGGTAGGATAGCATGGAGCACTGGAGCTTACGCTGTTCGAACAATACCGCACCACGACGCTCCAGTAATGTGCAAATGTACACGTGTCGATGATCAAGTTTCACTCGAGCTAATGATAATAGACGATTGTAATGAAGCCATGCCTCCTTGTAGTCGGATACGTCGCCCTTTGTTTCATAAATGAGACCAGTGACGTAATGTTCTGCCACGGAACGGAGCCATTGTGATCGTCGATCAACGTCGTGTTCGTATGCGATGATTGTCGTTTCTAAGTTGAAGGAAGCGGAAGCAGATGTGGAAGAATTGGAACGACCAAACATGGAAACTCCATGGTGATATCTATCTGTACCACCTGGTGAACGGATCACCCGACGTTGTAGCGGCTTTGTAGAAGTATTCACCGTGAATAACCTTTCACAGAATTGCGAGGCCTCATCTGGCTTGTTCAGACGCAGTGAAACACGTGATAAATTCAAATGTACCGCGAGGAGGAGGTAGTGGTGTGGCGGGAAACGGTTGTCGTCATGGAATTCATCGGCAGATTGATTCCGGATTTCCGTCGACCAGTTAGGTGCATCATCACCTACTGGGTCTGGATCAAACACACACTTCTCGAGTGCGGATTTTGCAATCTCAAAGCTCATCATTGATTCACGAACCTTGTTTAATCGATACTTGACAGTACCAATATTGGAATGTACCACAGCCTGGAGTAGTTGAAAGAACGAGAATGAGTTTTCTCGACGGTGATTGATCATGAATTCGGCAAAGTCCCGACAGTCATCTGAAGCTAGTTCCAAGGCGGTCAGCACCTGATGCAATTTCTCGCTACTTCCTCCCCCGGCAAGACGATACTCCAAACTTGCGAGATTAACTCTTGCCGCAATCAATGCCATCCATTCCATTGTTGCTGCTGATGTAGTGTCAGTAATCCTTCTCCTTTCATTGCCATAAATTAAGTTCCGCAACGACGATCCTAATACCGGTAAGGGATCACAAATATACTCCAATCCCAAGGGCGTTAATCCATTGCAAGAGTATACATACTCGGTAGGACAATCTAATTTCTGATGTTGATGTATATCATGGACGATATCATTCCAATTATGGCTGGTGTCGGGCAGTGGTGATGTTGGACCAATACTGTGGTGATGGTTGATGTTGCCCCTTCCCAATGTGTGTGTATTAGCAGCAGTAATAGTAGCGTCGCCACCGCCACCCCGGAGTAATTTGTGACGAAACCATGCCAATCCCTCTGCTTCCATTTTCCTTTTGCATACGTCATGCAGTGCAACATCCTCGTCATCAACATCCCCAGCATTCTTGTTCTGAATGTCATCCAAAGCAGCCCTTGCCGTCTCAATACACAATCGATACCGTCTCATAGCCTCATCGACACGATTTGATCTTGCAAATAATGTCCCGATATCATTGAGCAATGCCGATGTTGACATGGTTGTGTAGGATGAAAACGGATCTGTAGATGCTTTAGTAGCCGTATTGACATCCGATATAGTATCAATTGTGTGCCTAGTGTGGAAAAAATGTGTAGTACTAGACTGCAGATGTGTTCCATGATCATTCACCGAGTGGATGAAATGTCGTTCCACGGTTTGATGTCTCTCAGCTATGGCCATTCTCCCCTCATCAATGTCCGTATCAGTGGGAACGATGTTGTCCAGCAGTGGCAATGGTGGAATCCCCTGCATCCACGCCGATGATGATGACGCATCGTCTTCGTTATTGTGAGTTGCATCATTTTCGGCAGTGGCCTTCAAATCTGTATCAACCGTCTTCTTTACCGCATCCGACCAAGATGATGGAGGGCATGTGGTCATTGACTGTTTAGGAATGGAGGATGACTTTCCTTTTCTATCGCCCTTCTTTTCCAACTTTGTGGTAGTAATTGCTGATTTTGGTAATGTAGATGCAGGTGTAAGTGGAGGGAATTCCAATTGTGTAAATGATGGCACTATAGGTGGTGGTGGTGGTTGATGCTGTGGCGGATGCTGGATTGTAGTGCACGTGGATGACATGATCGACGGAACAGCTGATGGTGTAAAGTACAATGGTTGTTGTTGCCACGAGGATATGATTCGACTATCGCTTCTATTTCTGATGTTGCGTCCTCTTTGCTGCTGCTGCTGCTGCTGCTGCTGGTGTTGTGGCTGTTGGTAGTGTTGATGATCGCACTGACTGTGTGAAAAGGAGGCTGTACGATCACGTAGTAATCGACGATGATCCGTCCATGAGGATGATAATGACGATGATTCAGTGCAATATTTAGTGTTTAACGGAGTGTTGTACCAAGGAGAAGATGTAGATGGTGGATGTTGGGACGAGAAGTGCACAGCATGATGACGATGACGTGCACTACTAGTACCACTCTTTTGCCACTGGCCCTGGGTAGCGCTCGTGGTTAACGAAGGAGATTGAGGTAGATGAGATGATGGCAGCGGCAGCGATGATGACAATATGATTGCCCTGTCAGCATCATCCGTAGGAGGGTCGACCTTCTTCTCTTCCATGTTGTCATCTCCCAGTTCGCGTTCGACGTCGTGGTTGCAGTTCTGGTTATTTCCGTGTAGTGTTTGTTGTTTCTACTGCTGTCGTGGGGAAGCCAGCAACATCTTATGTTGAGGCATTGATACCATGTTGATGCATCGGTATTATTGGCCTATTTGCCGCTCCCCTGACTCGGTTTGCTACGGCGGCGGCAAAGGAGGAAGTCGGAAGTTAGGGCATGGTCGGTGTCGTGTCGGTGTTGGTGGTTGGTGGACGGTCACGACGTGCGCTCAAAATAATAATGGCGGGAAGAACAAAGTGGGATGATGCGGCGAAAAATGGCGGGAAACAACCGGCAAATCCAACCACACAAAACAAAAAAGTGCAAGTGCAAAGTGCAATCAATTGCATCATTATCAGCATCAGCCACTGCCGCTGCCATTGAACTCAGAATACAGCAACAATCCCCGCCGCCGCCGCCGCCCCCTCTATTCAGCAATCTCTCATTCAATAAATCAAAGACGAAAACCATGTCCACCAAGAACATGAAATCCTGGGCCGATGAGCAAGACGAATCCTCCGACGACGAAGATGACACACCCATCATCCCCCCCTCGGGCTTTCCTGGCGCCAACGCTGCAAACAACGCTGTCGAACCAGACGAAGAAGGGGAAGAAGACAATTATCAAATTCCCCCCAGAGAATTTATTCTTCCATCTCAACCGCCCTACACAGCCTTCGTGGGGAATGTACCCTACGATATTCGCAACTCCAATGATTTGGGACGAGAGGTCGAGAGATTATTGTGTGAACGACAATGTCCATTGGCACAACGATTGACGGATGCACGTCTTATGATGGAAAAAGGATCGAATATGAGTCGAGGGTATGGGTATGTTGAATTTGAGACTCAGGAGGAGGTAAGATTTATTTATTTTTGTGCTGATCTTTGTACTTATTTGTCAACATGTGTGTGTACGTGTGCTTGTGTTACCCCCGCTTGATTTGTGATTCCTCACCCGAGTTTATTTGCATTTCTTTCTCTCGCTATCTCTTTTTTCTTATTAACAATGGTCGTAGCTATTGGAATTTTTGCATCTACCCGATCCTCAACTATGTAGACGCAACATCAAGATTGATGTGGCGAATGCTCCTGCACGAGGCGGTAGTGGTGGTGGTGGTGGAAGAGGAGGGCGGGATGGTGGTAGCAGCAGCAACAGGGGATCGGATGGAAGGGATGGTGGAGGTAGGGGTAGTAGAGGTGGTGACGGTGGTGGTCGGCAATATTCGGAACGTAGCGATAGTGGTGGTGGTAGTGGTGGTGGGAAAATTGATGGATCGCAATTCATGGGAGGGAGATATGCCGCTGGAGGACGTTCTAGCAGTGGCAGCAATTTGAATGCGTCTGGTACGGGTGGTGGCAAAACGACACCCACGACCGTGATGAGACGGGCAGATAGTCATGGATCGAGTAGAGGCGCGGAGGATGCGGATGCCGCTGCTCCGAGGCAGCGTCCTTCGCTCAAACTATTAGCACGGACCAAACCAATAGAAAACGCATCATCCTCCAGGACGACGCAGAGTTCTATTTTTGGTGGTGCCAAGCCTAGGGATGATACGAAGTTTGTTGCGGCGGTAGCAGCGACGGAAGTTAAAGCAGAGTCGAAGAACGTTGCTCCCACTGACGCGAGCAAAGATTTGACATCGGGGATGGCGAAGATGGAAATCTTGACCAAAGAGAAGACGGTTCCTGATTGTGATGTCGCAGCTGACAATTCAAAGGTCGTAGACAACAATGAAAGCGAAGATACGGCGACAGCACCAGCAGGGGAGAGTGCTGAAGTCGACAAGGAAGACAACTCCACTGAGCCATCCAAAACTAATTACGAAAGGAAGGATTCTCGCAGTGGTGGTGGGCGGGGAGGGGGTGGTCGTGGGAGAGGAGGTGGAGGAGGTAGGAACCGAGAGAATGGAGATGGCAAACGAGAGGGTAGGAGGGATAGTATCCGCAAGCCTGGTCGTGGCGAACGCGGGTCTGGTGGCAGAGGACGTGGCGGTGAAGGACGTGGTGAAGGTCGTGGTGAAGGACGCAGCGCTAACAGTGAAAGACGCAATTCCAAATCCGCCAAAAATGGCAGTAGCGATGCCACGAGCGGTAAGAGCAACGCAGAGAGTGGCAAGGGCAAATCTGGTGGTGGCAGTTCCTTGGCAGCAGCGGCGGCGGCAGGAGGTGAAGAAGTCAAGGCACTACCGACCATGCCAATTGCGAACGATGCGAAGAAGGCCGCACCCAAAAAGGTTAATTCTTTTGCAGCGTTTATGGATGATTCTGACTCCGATTAGATGATGACGTGTTGGGTACGGTTTCGCTTGGCGAGCGAGTAGGAGAATCATGTACGGCGTCAACGTAAGAGTGGGGGTCAATAAGTATTCTCTATCCTTAGAGTTTCATAAAGAGAATGAATACCACTAAATATTGAGTATTGAAACGTTATCTACCATACTGCAAATTAGAAAGCAACATCTACTCAACCAGTTGAGCATTCCATGCCCTCTTCAGAAACTAAAGTCTAGAAATCAGTAAGTGCATTGACGATGCAGAGACAAAGCAGCTCCTTTAGAATAGAATCAGTTCCTTATCTAGGTAAAAATCATCTACGCAAGATCTCGAGACTACAGTTCTTTCTGATGACAACAACTGCATTCAAGAAGACACGAGAAAGCATTCTCAATGTACAATAAGGCTTCGTAGTCTTAAAGGTGAATGCGCTCTAGGAAAGGCTCTAGGAAAGGATGAACGGTGTAGTGCATAAACTCGCAAGAAGGAGTAGTGCAAGTGTATGCATCGCAAAAGCAAATATTGGGCCATACGATCATCCTCACAACATTATGGCAAGGGTTGGTGCCAACAATTTACGCTAGCAACCAAATCTCTTGTTTAGCTGAAGTACGAGAATTGTCCCTCGAACGGAATCATCGGGTTGCCATCATAATGAATCGCAATATCATTCAACAACGGCACCGATCCTGGAATCTTATCCGCACACAAGAATCCAAAGATACCCAATTGAGCAAGACGGCCGTTGTTCAATTCGGCAGTAAGACGCTTCTCCTTCGTTTCGGCGGACATGTTCTTGTTGAATCCAAATGGATCGTAGAGGTCTGTGTTGATGATGCGACAAAGCAGAAGATGATTAGTGATGTGAGTATGAGGGAATACAAGATAGAATGATTGAAATGATTGTAGCCAGCAAGCAACCAAACACACACACACACCACCACCACCACAACCTACTCACCAAGAACAAAGTGGACATTGTCACGGAACAAGGTGAAAGGCGGGTATTTCCCCGGCTGACGTCCCTTGGTATAATGAGGCATGGCCCCTCCACCACCACACTCATCCCACAACTCCAACATGGAAATCACCGCAAAGATTTGCCACTTGGCACCCAACGGCACGGCATCCCACTGTGCCTCAGGCACCAAATCCGCCGAGGGATGGGCAGCACCCGCCAAGGTTTGTGCCCAGGGGAATACAAAGTTCGATTGGACAATGTATCCTACGAATGCGAACATGGCAATGCGTCCATGTTTGATTTCCGATTGACGAAGCCAGCCGATGGTGGCTTCGTTGCCCTTGCCCCAAAAGTCTTTAGTGGCGAGGTTGAGTGGGTCGTAGTACTTGACGATGGGGTTGGCTTTTCCGGCGAGGAATTCGAGATCAGCCTTGCTTTCGGAAATGCTGGTGACACCACGAGAAGTGGATGGGGCGGGAGCAAAGGCTGCCGCGGAGGCGAGGATGGATGCTAGGATGGCGACCTTCATGGTTAGGTTGAATCGAGGCAATGGCAATGATGTTGTTGTCTTCGTCTTGACATCTTGTCGATCGAGCAAAACAACCAACACGTCGGTGTCTTTTGTCTCGGCGGGTTGAAGTCAAGTTCCCGCCATATCTTAGGTTGATATGGGGGGCAGATAATAATATTAAGGGCAATATGGGGGGCTACGCCGATTTCGGGGGGACCTTCGCCTGTCCGCGTGGGTGATGCAGCTGCATTTTCTCGTGTTGAAGAAGGGCGCTTCGCATATTTTTTTTTTACAACACAAGCAAATAATGGAAGGACCATTCCATTCATTCACAATGACGATGACAATGACGAAGTCCAACAACAAGCCGCCACGGAAAGTCCGTCCCAAGCTCGTTCCTATCACCTCGTCCTCCTCTGGCGATGGCTCCCCTGGTAAGGGCGGCGCTGATGATAGCTTCTCTCGGAGTTTTGACGATGGTGGGCTCCTTGGATTCGGTGACATTCTCACCGCTGCCACCGCGACCCCCGCCAAGGCCACCGCTCCCGTCGCACTCGTACAGAATGAGGTGGCGGCCGGGGCGGAGAAAGATCATGATGATAATGATCTCGACATCAGAGATGGTATCGACAACGGCCGTTTGGTGGGTCATGATGAGAATGGGGTGAAAAGGGGTGTTGGTGATGCTGCTGCTTCTTCCGTGACGGTTGAGAATGAAGAGGATAGAAATAATTTGTCATTGCCAGAAGATGATGACAACTCCTCCACCGACAGTGAAGACGAAGATGACGACGACGACGACGACGACTCTGTATCCACCACAGAGTCGGAATCAGAAGTCTCCGATGATAGCAACATCAATAACCACTACCAGCAGCGGCAGCATGTTCATGTGCAGCAAACTGACGAAAACTCAAGTAATCTGGAGCTAATGCAACAATTGCAGAGTGAGATAGACACCCGTCAGAAATTATTAACCAAGATCCTTCGCGGAAAAGAGGGTACTGCCTATGCGACCATGATCCAAACTCAAGAGACGCTTGTGAATTCTCAATTATTGGATAGAATGAGAATGAAGGGCAGGGAACCAATAGCAGCAACGGATGGAAGAACAAGCTTGAGAACTGCCATCCATTCCATCCTACTAGATGAATGCTACCACACCCTCCCTGGTGCCATGTCCCTCATACTACACTGTGTACTCTACATCACCACCTACGCACTTATTGTCAAGTTCGTAAACCTACTCTGCGATATTCTCATCATTCAATTCACCGGTTGGGATATCGAAACGAATGATTTTGATTGCACGCTGCATGAACATGCCTTCCATGCTATATTGTTGATTCTATCATTACTAGCCTCCAGAATCACAGGGGTTATTTATGATTGGAATGATAATAAATTGTATCAGAAGCGCATCGCATTCCAATTACGGAACAAGTGGATCTTGAACTCTTGGGATTCCAAGCTATTGAATTTTTTTTATTCTGATTCGACTCGTATGAAGTACGAGTGTTACGATGAGAAGCTACCTTGTTGTGATGACCGTGATGGTGAGGCGGCTTTGCAGAATGGTACTACGATCCCACCAGCAGCAGAGACGACAGCATTTAGCAAGCAATGTCATCATCGTCCTCATCAACGGAGAAAGTTATTCGGGTGGAGAGTGAAGTACATGCTCGATCTATTCTCCTTCTTCTTGTGCTACAAAAGTGTCGAATACTTTCTGTACAATGTGGGCGTTATTCCTCTGAGTGAAATTACCGATGAGGTATGGGTCAACCTTCCCAGTCGAACTCAGCAGCAGCACCACGTTCACAATCAGTCTCTGCATGGTACTAATAGCAGTAGTTATATTCTCCTCGACGGGGTATGCGACGAACATCTTCGTCGAAAGGTACAACCTAGCCAACAACACCGCATTCATTTGGGTGGCGACAAGACTGCGGGAGTTTCTTACGCATGCACAAGTGTTAGAAGTGCATTGGACAATCCCTATGCGTTGGATATGTTGAATTGGATTGCAAGTGTGGAGCTTCAATCAGACGAGATTGCCAATTGGATTACGAATGCGAAGAATTGTGGATGGTCTGGCGTGGTGGCTGGGGGAGATGATGCCGCTTCACGGTTGGACATGGAATCTTCTACTAAGGACCAAATCATCGTGAGTACTGATGACAGCATTGTGGACGACTACGAGGTTCAAAGTGTCCACGTGGTTAACTCTGAAGACAAAGTGCATCAGCGGACATGCATTACGCCCCAGCAAATCCGTGAAGGATCAGAAAATAGTTACGAAGGAACTCATGATGCACGGGAAAATGAGAGCTATTATCCAGAGATGCGAAGGATAAGTTCACAGGATGCCGATTACATTCGGAGCACCGTCGCCAGCGAGGCATACTACGAATTCATTCGCTCTCCAAATCCAAGATTTTTTGATTCCGTGAAGGAACAACTTTTCTGGTTTGCTACCACAGTCCTTTGTCTTGGATTGTTGTATATTTGCAACATTCCTTTTATGCTAATTTGAGTTGCGATACCATCATCGTGCGAGGTGATGACTCGAAGGTGTAATTTAGTAGCTGAGAAGAAGGTGCTAAACTAGGACATGCACGCTTATCTATTTCCATGCAGTTACCATTACTCCTCGACGGTCACTCGTCACCTCCGAGGTAGAAGAAGCAAGGTGCATCCTAAATCCTAACCAACGGCTTGATTGAATTGTTATCCCGCTCTCCCAGCAACCTGGCTCCTTCTCAGAGACTCCTTGTACCTTCCCAGCACTTCGCCTCTTGACACACCATGCTTACTTGCCATTTTGAACACTTTCAACAGCAGCGCTTGGCTTTCCGCCTCTGGATGCTGATCCAGAAATGTCTTTACGCATGTGTACATCGAATCAAATGTCTTTGGGCCAGGTTTGATATTACCCTGAATCATTTTGTCGTAGATTTCAAATGCAATGGACACAGCCTGAGACGAATCAGCCTTCTTATTGGTAGCAGCGCATATTCTCAACATGATCGTGTACATTTGAATTTGAGGATCGGATGATCTATCAAGGACTTCACTGGTTGCAAATGTATCATATGACTCTGAACCTCGTGAACTAAAGAATTCATCCTTGCCAGCTCGTGCCTCCATAATATTCAGTAACCTATCCCAGAACAAATAGGAGAGACAGTTCATTCGACAAATGTTAGGGTACAATCGTCCCGGGTGGTGACAACAAGAAGTCGTGCAAGTACAACAAACCCACCGGTACGCCCGCTCAGCTGCATCAGACCTCCCAGCCATTGCCGACGTTAACCAACACGAAAGTGCTATGAAGTACGGCAATGATAGAATCTTCACATCGCTCTGATACAGCATACTTATCTCCCATCGCGATAATATTTCTTCAGCGTATTGTCCAGCCTCGGGTGAGCGTGACTTTTGCCACAACTGCAACAAGGACAAATAGACCTGATGATTGGGAAAAGATGATCCGTACACGACCATCGAATCCAAGAATTGAGTCATCTCCTTTACAATTTCGGCCACGGCATTGTCACTCAATTCGTCCACCTTGGCAAGAAGAGCGCGTAGGACTTTGCAATGTGTTCCAACAGATGGTGCAAAGGAGGCACTTGCAGTTTGCGACTCCTTGTTACGAATCTTAACCATCTTTCGTAGAAAACTCAAGGATCGCATAATGTTTCTGATGTCGGCACTGTTCGAGTAGACGTCCACAAGCCAATGATAGGTATCCAAGTTGGGTTCCAGATTTATTTTGGGAACGTCGTCACTTGTAATATTCAGAGAGTCAGATAAACCAAGGTGTGGATCATCCGAAAATTCATTCGAAGGTTCGTTGATAAACTCATCATGTCGATCAATTTTAACGAGGTCTCTGAACTTTTCTTCCCCCAGGAACTTCATGAGTAGATTGTTGGTCCTTTGACAATTCGATTCAGGGGAATGACGACCCGCCTTGGCCAGTGCATTGAGCGCCAAATTCAGCGACGTGATATTGACACTGCAGCTCTCCTCCTTGCATTCGGCCAACTGTAATAGCACCCGCTCTACTCCCTCAACGATAAATCGTCTTCTTCGTAACTGTCGTCTACGTGCACTTGCACTCTTGTCACGAGTGAACGAGAACGATTTACACGAATTGCAATACCCAAGCAAGACAAGATTGTAGGAATCGGCATCGGGTGCACAATTGGAATATCCTGCTTGGGCTAACGAATGCATAATCGATAACCAATATTCGGCCGATTCCACTGCTTCAGAATTACTCGATAGGTCCACATTTAGACGTATTACTGTGTGGAAGATATTTCTCGCACCAAGTTCGTCAGCTTCTTCGTCAGAATGGTTCATTTCATGAGGATGAATTGACGTTGACTCCGATGATGATGGTGATGTACAGCAGTACAATGGTATCCATTTCTTGAGAAGTTGATTCGATTTTTGTATAGATTTTCGTTGCACGTTCGCCCCGAAGCAGGAGGATGAATGAAATGCCAATAAGATTTGCTCGTATAACGAGGTTATGAGATGTACATCTCTGATCCTTGACTTGGTGGTGGAGTTTTCGTCGGAATTCATTGCGGTGGTAGAAACAGTAGTAGTCTCTCGTTTCGGATTGGAGAAAATATTTCCAATGAAGGATGCAATATCATCAATTACTGTCTTTCCTCTCTCCTCCTTCTCCCGGTGAAATAGTCTTTCTTCCCCTGCCTTCTCCTTTTCCATCACCCTCAGGGAAGGATCCACACTACCATTGGTACGATACAGACCCTCCAACGAATCCAAGTGTCGCATGGCCCGACACATGGCATCTTCGTACTTGGGTAGTAAATCTACTTTTTCCTCCGCATCCTTGGCATCTACTGTTGTTGCATCCTCATTGGTCATCTTAGTTGCTGCTTTTGGTTGTGGTGGTGGTGTGGAAGGGGTGGAATTCAGAATCCGTTGTGTAGCACATATCGACTCGGCAACTTCACACCATCCCAAAATTATTTGATGGAAATCGGTCACTAAACTATTGTAGAATTTCACATCCATGGCAATTGAATTCTCGATCAATTGAACACTACTGGATTCCTCGAATGTTGTGGTGGGTGCCCCGGTTGTAGTTCCATTTCCACCGAGTCCGCGGTTCTTTATGTAATCACTCATCTTTTCATTGAGAGAATTTTCCATTTGGCGTAGACTTTCTACATTGCTGTCATATAATGTTGATAATTCATAGTAGTTGATGTTGGAATTGATTGTGGAAGATGATTGGGAGGAGGGTGCTGAGTGTTGCGATGCACTCTTTCGTTGATGTCGTGAGGGAGAATGATGATGATAGGTCGCATTGTTACCATGATGATGAGTAGGACGAGTTGAGGTAGGAGAAGATGATCGTGAAAAGAGAGATGCAAATGACCCCCCTACTCCTCTTTTGCTTTTAATGCTGCTGGTGGTGGCATTGTGATGCTTTGCGTAGACTTTTTTCTTCCCGTCGTCTAATATTTGCTGCTGGTGCTGCGGTGGTGGAGGTTGTTGTTGACGATAGGCCAGTGGAATTAAATAGTCGGGAACTTCCAGTAATTGAAGCGCTGAATCTAATTTCTTCTTGCGTTTGACGCGACCTTGTTTCCTATCGCTGCTTATTGCTGAGAAATGCAGTTGTTGTGGACGACCATGATGTTGGTGCAGTGGCAGACGACGAGTGATCACCAAGGCAGATAGATTGGCTACCGGTTTAAGCGGACGACGGAGGATAGAATGCATGCTGTCAAGCGGACAGAATGCTCTGAATTCACGGCTGTGGACTACTATACTGGGCTGTGTCGTCGCTGTCCGCTCTCCACTGCGCCATTGTCATTGCCACTTGCAAAACATTAGATATGAATTCATTGCATTGAAATTGAATGCACATGAATGATTGGTCGTCCCACACGTGACACGTGGCAATTCTTCCCGCCATTTTCGCCATTTTTATCGCCTCACTTCGCCATTTCTTCCCGCCATTTTCGCCACACCTTTTTACTTTTTACACCTCTTTTTACTCACAAATTTCACAAGCTTCACCAACGCTAGATATTCACAAGGTACTCCTGATACTATGTACGATGACGATGACGGTGGCCAGAATTCGCTTCCCCCCATACCCATACCATTACCCACTGCTGCCTCAACTCTTACTATTAATCATCGCATCAAGAATCTACCGCTCCACTGCCTTTTCTTATTCCAGAGCACCGATTCATACTATTACGTGAGTTAAGACAGTGTAGTACTGACTGTAGCTGCCGCCGCCGTCGCACTTTGTTATGCATCATCAAATCTAAATTCACAATTCACCCTATTTCATTTTCTATGATTGTTGATCTACGTTCATTTTCTTCATCTCGAACTCTGTCTCGCACTCGATGACTACAACATATGTAATCAAGTCCACAAACCCATCTTCATCGTAATCAAAAACTCAAAACAATGGCCATCGCCACATCTGCCACCCGTCTTCGATCTGTCGGAAAACTCATTCCATCCAACACCACCCTCCTTGTATGTGACATACAAGAACGATTTCGTCCTCTCATACACAAAATGGAGACGGTCATCCAAACATCCAAATTCATGACATCTGTGGCAAATGAATTAAAGATACCAATTGTAGTCACACAGCAATATACGAAGGTATTTGGTCCTACCATATCCGAGGCATTGCACACTCCGCGAGATTTGGGTGTAGTGGAGGGAAGGATGGCCCTATTTGAAAAGAAAAAGTTTAGCATGCTCACCGACGATGTGTCATCTCACATATCATCGTTGAATCGAACATCTTTCTTATTGGTCGGTATCGAGGCTCATGTCTGCTTACAACAAACATGCTTAGATTTACTCGAATTGGGGCATGAGGTACATATCATTGCCGACGGTGTGAGCAGTCAACAACCGTATGATCGAGAAATGGCATTGCGACGGATGGAAAATTGTGGTGCATATTTAACCACAGCCCAAAGTGCCGCGTTCATGTTGTTGGGAAGTGCGGAACATGATAATTTTAAGGCGGTGAGTGGGTTGGTGAAAGATCATATGGTGTTACGGAATGAGTTTAATGAGTAGAAATGAATACAATGCTTTGGGGGGGGGGTGTCGATTCATCGGGGTACTACCGATTGTGGTTTGGGTGAATGCGTCTGCGGTCGATGGGTGATAGGCGATAGGTAGAGAATATGTAAGGAACAAACCCTAAATGGAAAGTAGAACTATGATAAATACTTCGTCCATATTTGACAAACAAATAATGGGATCTGGGATCGTTGATGATGTTGTGTTGTTCGGGGAAAAGTGGTCGCGTCGGTGAAAAGAGTTCGCTCGAGTAGCGTAGCCCGCCATTACGATACTTCTCTGCCACGTGTAAGTGTAATCTCCAGCCATTTCATCTCATTTCATGCCACGTGTAATTGGTGGTCGAGTCAATAGGAGTCAATGTCTCCCCGCTATTTACACTCCACGTGTAGGCGCAAGTGGTCGAGTCCATCCAAAGTCTCCCGCCAAATCAAAACTCATAAAATGACCACATTCGTTGCACGATGCCTTTTTGAAGGGACAGGTTCGAACGTCTTCTTCTATGCTCTCGCGGTCCGATTCCATCCGTTCATAACCTACATAAACTGACATGAAATTTTCACAAGGCGTTCAGATGAGACAACCTCTCAGAACAGCCCTCCCACTCAAATTTTGTTGTGCGTTTGGTCAGCCAAACGGAGAAGTGCTTCAATTCTCCTTTTCTATCTTTATTGGGGCCTGATCCATGAGCCAGAGCGAGGTATCGTAGGACGACTTCCGTTGCCCAGTCCTCATCCTCATCATTCCCATCACCACCCACTCTAATGTCACGTTGACTATTATTTGAGGGTAAAGTTGGGTAGACAGTGCTGCAATTATTTAACGTAGATGACCATGAAACGAAGACGGAACGCCATCGTTGCCATCGCTGCTGCATCCATTGCAGTTTCAGGCAGTAGTGTTGCCGCTTCCGCAGCCTCCTCCTCCTCTGTAGCGGGCAAGCATGACGACGAACCTTCCGCCTTCTCCCAACCACAATCACCACCGCTGCGAACGCGATCACAGCATCAATACTACCACCGCCCCAATCGAAGACAATTGCAGCAATCTGCCGCGGCGGCATTTGCATCCTTCACACCTCAAAAGATAAAACATGCCACACCCCTCGATCTTAAAATTGATGATGATTCGGGTGTTCCCTACATGGCTACATTAAATGGGTATTTGAAGCCCTATGCTGCGGAGACGTTCGCGGCGGGGTATAATAACCGCGATTATGATGCTATTGAAACCAAGTCAGCTACTAAGAGGACGGGTGATTCAAGTTCAACGAAGAATGGCTATGATGAAAGTTATATTGGGGATGTACGGTATTGGAATTCTATAATTAATTTGAATAGTATATTGGAAGGAGGTAATGATGGTGGTGGTAGAAGGAGCACAAATAATAGTCATCATTTGCAGAGCCATCACAAGGTGGTAGGTGATGCCGACGATCATTTGTACTATAAATTATTGGAGATCGATGGAATTGATGGGGGTTTGAGAGGAGAACGGCGGACGGATAATGATCGAAGATTAGAGGAGAAGTCCTCTTCGTCATCTTCTGGAGCGAGCCTCTTCGTTGCTTCCTATCAGGAACATTCCAAGGAGGATGAAGAAGATCAACATAAGGAATCCTCCCGATTGAGACTCAAGCGTGGTTCTCGGAACAAGACTAAAGATGACAATGTCAAAGTTGAGAAGAATAGCAACAATGAAGACAAAAAGACCAACCGGCGGAAGAACAAACTACCACGCATAGACCGCATCTCTCCCTCCAATGGGGATATCATCCAAGACAAACAGACCTTTCGGGCACGTGTCCAACCCTCATCAACTACCGATGTCCCTGTCCGGTCGGTATACTTTCAGCTTACGGACAGCTCTGGATCCAAGTCGGATGTGCTAACGGTTCCTCGTGTCTCGGATTATTTGTATGAGATCACCGTGGATGGATTCTCCAAGTATGAGGGTACTGAGTGGAGCTTTAGTTTGATCGCCGAGGATGAACGGGGGAAGGAACGGAAGTCGGATGATATTTCGTTTCAGATTGCAGAGGGAAGTGGCGGTGGTGATTCCTTTGTCGATGGTGATGATGACAATCATTCCTCGACAGGTGAGGAGAAGGAGGAAAACAGGTTTGACGACGAAGAGGAGAATGCGGATGACGGTGCAGGGCCGGGTCTCATGCCCCAGAAGAAAGCAACCGATTCCAGCTGGACCTACCGGGGTGCCATTACTGGCGCAACGGGTCGTATCCTATTCGAATTCGATGGTTCCGACGAGACGTTTGTCTGTTCTGGCACCGTCATACACGACGGTGAGGGTGGACGCACTCCCGATCACGACAATGGTCGTTCGATCATCCAGACTGCGGCACATTGCGCCTATTCCGATGTAATGAAGAGGTTTGCCAGCAAGGCTATATTTATCCCGGATCAAGAAAGTACTCTGGGCTCAGAGAGTGACTTCGATTGTTTCAATGACAAGTTTGGTTGTTGGTATTTGAGTTTTGCCGTCGTTGCCGATGGTTGGACGAGGGGTAGCTTCCCGGAGAATGTCGAGGTACGTTCGAAAAGACAGGACGCTTGTTTGATGAGACCGTCTCAATAGTGTTCATATCGAAATCTTAAATCTCTTTCTTCTTATCCCCTCCATTAAAATGCACAAATGACAAATGCACAGTATGACTACGCATATTGGGTTGTATACGACGATCCCTGGAATACCCACTCTGGAGGGTATGCTCCCGGCCTCACCGGTCGACTAGATCTTGACGTCCAATCCATGAGAGTCGACTTCGATTCCAATATACTCCTAGATAGAGAATTCATATTCTCCATTGGCTACTCTGCCGACAAGGATCCCAATTTACGTCATTGTGCAATGGAAAGTAGCAAGATCAACGGTGTGGATTGGTATGACAATCTATGGTTAGAGGATTGTACCTTGACGGGTGGGGCGAGCGGTGGGCCGTGGATGATGGATATGCATGAGGATGGAGTGGGAACACTGATATCCGTGAATTCGTGGGGATTTGCCTATAAGCCAGGGATGGCCGGGCCGAATCTGAGCACAAGTACTGGAAGTTGGGCTGAGTGCTTGTACACTCAGGCCAAGAGAGCGAATGATCCAGGAGGTGAAGGTGGATATATTATGGATAATTGTTAGAGTAGGATAAATGGCTCACCTGATGTATTTGATTCCAAAGAATAGAATATACATGATAAATGAATCATTACATGTAAATAATGTCAAAGGATCGCCCTTAACTATCCATTATCATTCATGACACATCTTGACCTCGACATATCAGCATTGCGATAGTTCTCCCGCCGATGAAGCAGTTATGGCCATCTCTAGGCTATCCTGTAGATTAAATGGTATCCAGAGTCAGTACTGACAATACCAGACATTTCTCCAATGTTCAATCCAAAGCTTGCATCCTCGAAAGGCTTTTGCATCATGCCCCTGCCAAAAAAGCCTAGGTCTCCATTGTTCTTGCAGGAGGAGCAATCACTTCTTTCGGCAGCTGTGATGTCAAAAGTGGTAGATAATTAGACAAAATATGTTGGAACCATGTTAGATTACGATGTTGCATTACATAATATAGGCAAACGTCGCAACAATAAATGATCATCGGTGCACCTACCATACTTTGGGAAGGCGCTGGTGACGCCCTCCGAATGAATGCGAGCTTCGTATGATTGAAGCTCAGCAAGTGCTTGATCAGGAGAGAGCGTGACCTGTGCGCTTGTGCGGCGAGAGACTGGGTTACGAGACCCGGTGTGTTTGATTAGGAGGTGAGCGGTACGGACTTGGTCGGCCATGGTCAAGATCTTCGTCTTTGGCTTTGGCTTCGCATGGTTGATGGTACCGTGGATTTGGCGGGAAAACGTTTTTGGCGGGAGAAGCAAAGATTTGGCGGGAGATTGAGGTTGAAGTTGTATCCCTACGTGGGATCTCGTACTTGCCTCACTTGGCAAAGATTCTTCGTCCTTCTCCTTCGTCATCGAGCGCCCACACCCGCCCCACGTCATTTTCACCGCGACCATGGCGACGGCGATGTTGGTATTGTAGCGAAGGCCGCAACACAGGGTCATCATCATATCTCTCTTTAACGCTGTCGGCTGACCTACCGTTATCGTGTCAGTACTACTGTTACTGTCAACTCTTGAATCTATACTCAACAAAAAATCAATGATGACGACGGCGACGATGAATTCACTACTGTTCGCTCTCGTCGCATTACTAGCAATATCCACCCCCGCTACAATCTCAGTCTCAGCATTTGCACCTGGGATGATAACTTCTGCAAATCTTGCACCCAACAGCATTCGAATGGATATCGAAAATGGTATGGTACGACGCGACAAGCCCGCCAAATCTCAAGAAGAAGATTTGGAGCTCACACGCGCCATCATTATGAAGCACATTTCAATCTCAGATAAAGGTTACGACGACGATGATGACGATGAGGATGATGTGAATGTGCTGCAGACTATTTTAGCGAAGGCATCATCGGTAGCTGTTGATGATAATGACAACGTCAAGACGGATGTTGTAGTCTCTACTTCTTCGAGTAGTTCCGAGGTGGGTGAATCAGCACCAGCAGACTCAGACGGGGAGGATGGCGATGAAATGAATACTGCGCAACAACGTCTGAAAAAGATCAAATCGTTTGGGATACAAGTAAAGGATGATTTAAAGGGCCGGTTTGGGCGGGCGAGGGAAGTAGGACAATCTTTGCAGCCTTTGAAAGACATCAAGTCTTTTGGCACAAAGATCAAAGATGATTTGAAGAGTCGGTTAGGAAAGGATGAGAGCCGATTGTAGGATTCCTCCAGTGGAGCACGTAAACTTAATTGCAACCGATGTGAATTGTCTGTGAACGGCGTATGAACAAACAATCTGCGTAGATATCTTTGTGGTAGTCGGCGAGGTTGAGGACGCATGATCATAATGCATAATCGTGAATTAATCGCATTCCCTATTAACTGCTGCATGCATGTTATTCTGAAATTCGTATAAGGTGAGAAGAATTATCACGTGGAGCTTGATGTCGGTATTGACAATTTGCTACCCCGTTGTCTCCACCACCGTTGTCGTCATCAGCCGCGACTTTGGTGTTTGTTTACAATTCCAAACGGAAACTAATCGCCAACCTCACTCTATCTCTCTCATCACATTAGTACCTCATTCAAAACATCATTTTATTCAGCATGTCCATCTAACTGGAAATCCCCCGTCTGCATCCTCTTCTTCCGTTCCACCTCCTCCGGCTCAAATCCAGTGTAAATGACATAAAATAATGCAATAAGAGGAGACATTGCGAATAACAGCTGCGTCGGTGCATACCAAATTACAAATGAAAGGAGGGATGAAATGAGTAAATGGCGACACAATATAACCATTGATAGAGAGCGGTCCGACGGCAACAAAAAGAGAATTTCGTATTCGCCACTTGAACTATTTGTCCTTCCCCACTGCCCACAACTACCCCCTCGGTCCTAAATAATATCGAACGAATGTGCGTATTCTATACGCCATCTCTGTTAGATCAAAATGATCAGTTGTCGACCCGAGGTATCTAGACGCGCATCCCTCATTCTCCATCACCACCGCAAGCGCAGATCACATGTCACTACTTGCTACTTGCACCAAATCACATGTCTCTCTCGCTATCTGAGACACCAAGATACTATCCAACAAAGCGCACCTTTAAACCATTAATCAGCATTTGAGCAGGATCCATTGATTCATCGGATGACGACGGCATGGTAGTTTGGTCGGCGGATAGTAGCGGCGGACGACGGCGATGGGATGGCGCTGATCGATTGACGATGGAATGAAATGAAAATGAAAGTGGTGGCGTGTGTGCATGGTGGGGAATCTCCACGTGATTTACGAAGGAATCCATACGTCCAACTTCCCGCCAAAACTCCCATGACGAACGCCCAGCCACCGCCACCCGCCACCCGCCACACACCACACACCCAACACTACCCACTACCCAAACAAACCATAGACATAGAACCGATGACCATGCATATTCCGCCCGCTATCGCTATCGTCATGGCCATGACAGTGTCGCTTGGCACTACGATCATTCTATGCAATGGCACTACGATGATGGCTGTAAGTGTAAGCGCGTTTGCATTTTCATCGTCTGTTCTTCGTCGTCATCCTGCGGCGCATCCTCCACATCGTGGCACTGTTACCGGTCGAAGACGAAGACGACCCCTTTCACCACCTTCATCGACGGATGCAGCAACAACAACAATCAAAACTACACCAATATCACATCAACACCTTTTTCTACTCAATAGCAGCAACAACGATAACGAAAATAATTCTGCTGCAGCAGAATCAGTCGATACAAACAACCCAGCCGACGAACTCCTAAACAAGGCACGTCGCCTTCGCCAGGAAATATCCACCATCGAATCGTCCAAACTCCAAGCACAAAACGAAAAAGATATTCAAGTACAAGCAAAACTGGCAGCTGAGGAGGCTGACCGACAACAAAATGAACAGGCTCGATTGCGATATAGTGCTATTGTACCAATATTGAAAGATATGGGTGAGGAAGTTTTGGAACGGGTGGATTTCCCTCCGAGAGTAAAGGGTGGTAAGTTCATTTTATGAATTCTTCAGTTGCATTTTATATTGGTGCTTCATCATAATCTCTTTTGTCGTGCATCTGCATGAATAACTTGTAGGAGAATCGTGCATTGTCACAGTACAAGCCCCATTACCACTAGGTCTCATCCTCTCGGAGGAATCAGCTACACCCGGTCTTATATATGTCGACTCTCTATCTCCGGATGGTAATGGATTTAATGCAGGAATACAAGAAGGAGATATATTGCGTGCAATAACAGCGTGTAAGGTAACAATGGAATCGCCGACGTGGCAATTATTGGCGGGTGGGATAGGCCGACCAAAAACAAAACGATTCATGTATGTCGTCGATGGCAGACCGTTAGAAGAGGTATTGGATGCTGTGGGTAGTAATAGAATGGATAGTTTAGGAAGAGATGTATGGTTGGTGTTGGAACGAATGCAATAGCACCAACAAGAGGTTGGGATTGCAATACAATCATGTGCATGAATACTAGGATGTGCATCGAAAATCAATGCAATATATTTATCAGGCACTTGGAAGATCTCTGTGCATTCAGAATAGTCATTCTCCTCTTCAACAATCTTTGAACAATAGACTGCAATTGGAATACTTTCACCAATGGTATGGTACATACACCAAACCCTCACCGTTCACCGTGGCCGACCGACGGAAGACGGAAGGACTGTACGTACGTATTTCCTCTCGCTCTATCTAGATAGGTAACAACCGTCCTTGAAGTGGTGTCAGCGCGAATCTTTCTTGATTTCGTCTGTCCGTCTTGACACAGTGACGATGACAAAGATGTGTCAAATCCAAACCAAAACAACAGGTGCGTGACCATGGCGGTGGCGGCGGCAGTAGGCGGCGGCACGTCTGGTTGGATACGGCAGATCCATTGAGCACCTTTACCTGTGCAATCGGCTGCTTCTCTCCAATTGCTGTCTGTTGTTCGCTCACGTCATGTCTCATGCACTTTTTCATCTGTTCCTAACATAACTGCAGACTACAATGAAGCTCTCCGCCATCGCCACCCTTGCTATCCTTTCGTCGGCTGCGGCCTTCGCCCCTGCGACTAAGGGTCCTCAGACATCGAGCTTGAATGCTGAGATGATGGATCGTAAGTCCTTCATCGCTGCCGCCGGAGCATTGATCTTCGCCGCTCCTCTTGTTGCGAATGCTGGAACCATGGGACAGGAGCGCGTGAATGATCCTACGGAAGTGTAAGTTTGCATGATTTGCTTTCGTCGTATCTGCTTTATTACTTGAATCAAATCTTTGACAGATGCAGAATACTTTCATGCTAACATGTTGCCGCTCATTCGATCTCTGCAAAATTATGTGTTCATCATCGTCGGATGTTGTAACGATACTGAAGTTGGGAAACTGGAACTCCCTCTGCTGCCGCCGCCGCCGCCCGTGCGGCCCGATACGCTAACGCCCGTACTCAAATGACCTCGTCTTTCCCTCCCCAAAAGCGTTTGACATTGGAGCGTAAGAGTCCCGTGACGAGGTTGGATATCAATGCACCCAACTTTACCGAATACAAAAAGACTTACCCTGGACTTTTTAAGAATTAAGAGTTTCCTTCACGTTTGTAATTAGTGATGGAGAGGTGGGAGGCAGATGCATCGTATGAAGGGCTTTGATATCGATATGGATTCGACGTGTGCAAAATGAACGAGGTACATATGGTGCATTTGTCGCAAAGAATTTTGGATTCACAATCCGGATGCTCGGTGCACGGGCAGTTTCAGTAACGTGGATGGCCAGGGCAAAGATAGGTACGGCTAACCGTAACTTAATATGACATCGACTTTGCTAAATCAAATATCTACACTCATTGTAGCTCGTGACTGAATTTGTACATGCAAACAGTCCTTTTTGCATCGCGAGTGGCGAGTAACGAGTTGGAAACATAGATCTATTACATTGGAACGCGTGATTTACACAATATGAGGTGTGCTACAACCTGAATGTCTTTCCATTGAAACAGTACCAGTCGATCAATTATTTGTTGTTGCACGCCGCTGCACGCACACATCTAGTTCGACACAATTTTGATACTCCTCAAAAACAGTCGGTGACTTGACCACTGATGGGCATCTGAGTGCTGGTTAAACTACCCCCGACCATTTTACCACATAAATC
The DNA here is from genome assembly GCA_036940085.1 of Discostella pseudostelligera. Taxonomy (NCBI): domain Eukaryota; phylum Bacillariophyta; class Thalassiosirophyceae; order Thalassiosirales; family Thalassiosiraceae; genus Discostella; species Discostella pseudostelligera. Next base: position 26,436 of record JALLBK010000006.1, read on the forward strand.
ACAAGTAGCGACCAGGTATACGTTATTGCCACCCCTCGGCGTTATTGTTTTGATGTTGCCGTACCCAGACACGGTGCACTGACCTGAGGGTGACACAAAATAATCGCGACCTAATTCTTTGTTATTTTCGTCGACAAAACGAACTGTGATATCATTCCTACAGAATTTATTGAGATATCAAGAAGTTGAATTAGTAAGGAATACAATATTGAGAGTTGATCCATACAATTGAACGTACATAGCTGTTCCATCGCCGCAATCCACCACTAGGGACGAGAAATGGAAGATTTAATACCATAATAAATATATGGATATAGTAAATAACGTATCGAACTCACATTTTACAACAAAATTTACAGCGGGGCTGTAGATGGTGTAGATAGCAGTCACGAAGTTAGAAGAAGCGATTCAGCCAAAACGGACGATACGATGAGTTTGATCCGACAAAATTGACGATTAGGCAGCAAACGACCAAACGACCACTCACATGCACCCAGCTGCCCACTCATTCTTTTCCATTACTAATCGACATTCATTGGATTGCGCCAATCGAATGCAGAAGAAGAGCACTTGCAGGAACAACAAATAGGATGGATGACACTTCCTCATTCTATCATCATTTTACGTCGCCGCCATCCGAACATTGAAAGTGAAGAGGCTGATAACTGAAAGAGGTATCGATGTGTGATGAATATCTGTCTTTAATCGAGTCAATAGTCTCCCGCCAATTTTGTGCCACGTGTAAGTGCAATTACTCGAGTCAATAGTCTCCCGCCAATTCGATGCCACGTTTAGAGCAATCAGTCGAGTCAATAGTCTCCCGCAATTTCTATGCCACGTGTAAGTGGAAGTAGTCGAGTCAATAAAGTCTCCCGCCAAATCGTTGCCACGTGGATGGAGCCCACTTGAAGAGTTCAAGAGGCAAAAAGCAAGTGGTGGAGTGAAGATGAAAATGGCTGGAGTATGGAGTGGTTTTTAAGGATGATACGATATCCAATACATCCATCATTCATCCTGCCGTCGTCATCATAGGTTCTACTCTTTTGCCCTTACGGGCGTAACAGACGTAGTTCTGAGTTCCTCGGATGTATTGGTTAAGTATCTATTGGTTTGTATTTGTTGGACGTTGGACAGTAGACAGATGCCATGTCATTGCGGATTGCGGCAAATAATGATCATCCAATACACCAGAAATTTACATTTACTTCAACGTTAACTCTGTTTCATAATGATCAGAATGCCTTCCTTACTTTCCTTACTTGTCGCTTAGTAGTGGTAGCGGCAGTTGGTCGCTTCGTTGGTTTCCGTGTCGGAGGGGCCTTCGTTGGTTTGGGCGTTGTTGGTTTAAATGTTGGTTTAGATGTTGGAGACTTGGTTGTTGGTTTGGATGTCGGAGAATTGGTTGGTTTGGAAGTTGTAGGATTGGATGTTGGAGAATTGGTTGGTGCAGACGTTGGAGCTGGAGTGAAGGTAGTAGGAGAAGATGATGGAGAAGGGGACGGAGCGGAGGTATCTAAACCGAAATTATTCGCCGATTGTAGGACATACAATCCTTGCTCAATTCCACTAACGATGACAGTTCCAGAGTGAAAATATGGGTAGTTGGACCATGAACCGTTGTAACCGCCGGAGTTACTTGATGTGTAAATGTCAAAGTGGGCCACTTGCGTCAACTTTGGAGTTGCGAGATTGTCGATTCGCAGTACCTGAAGCCCAGCACGGTAATTCGACTCGAAGACTAAATTTCCCTTGATGTAGAGGTTATGATCCGAAGCCAGTGTCGTACCTGAATGATATCCAACATAGACTGGGTTGGTGAGGCTCTGGACATTGAATACGTGAGTCCGGGTGTATGTTTGCGTATCCGTCTCGTCATTGACAATGACGTGCTTTCCATCGTCGGTGAGCCAACCCTGGTGAGTGTAACCCGAATTGGCGTACGTTAGCCTTGAGAGTTTGGTGGGATTTGACTTATTGGTGACATCGACGATGGTCAACGAGTCTTCGTTGTAGCAGAAGCAAATCTGGGAATTCGTGTACCGAGTGTCGGGACCTTGATCTGTTCCAAGTAGACCAACGAAGAATGAACAAAAACGAACAATAAGAATGTGTTAGTTCACAACATTATCATCACGATAAAGTTTTGCAAGATGCAATCCAAAACAATTCGCATATACTCACAGGTAAGGCACTGTCCATCGTGGGTGTATCCATCACTACTAAAACCTCCTGCCAAAGTCGGTGATGCAGGATTTTGAATGTTCACAATATGCAATCCGCCCGAATATGTATTCGTACCCATGGCATAGGCAAATCCCGCCGCCACATCAATATCCATAGTATGAGAATTACCAAATTTACTGTAATGCGCCGTCTCAGGAAATTCAATGGGCATTTTCGTCGGATCGGCCGTGAGGAGCAACCTCAAATCGAACACCTGCAAACCATGACCCGATGCCTCGCTTACCACAAAGGCATAATTGCCATAGGTCTTGATATTGCGCCACATGGAACATCCAGTGTGAGACAACAAAATGCCAATGTATACGGGGTTTAGTGGGTCGGTAATCTCCACAAATCCAGCACCGTTCGAGAGTCCTACTAATGCAAATTCTCGCCCATTGTCTATCCATCCCCATGCATCACTTGCAGTAGGAATTGCACCATTGCATTTGTTCGGTGATGCAAAGGTGGCCAAATTCAAGAAGGACATGAGGTTGATGTTGGAACAGGCGTACTTGGTACCAGTGCCGGTATCGGCGAAGTTATTGATGCAATTTTTGGCCGTAGCCGCCACCCCAGAAGATACCATAACATCGGATGTCGTCGTCATCTCTACATCATTTTCTTCCTCATTGTTTCCTTCTCCGCCTGCATTATCAACACTCATCGACATTCCACCAACGTTAATCGGTGCAAGTGGCTCCGGATCGTGATTTGTTTTGAGCAATTGCTCACACCCAATATGGAACCGGCTGGTATGGTTTGTTCCATTGAACAGCATCATGTGATTCATATTCCACTCAAAGAGATTGTTTGCCATAGATGATGATGATGATGATGATGATGATGATGAATCATCTCCGTCACCAAAGATATTGTTTGCCATGGGTGATGATGAAGCATCACCGTCACCGCCTTCGGTGACGATAACTTCTTGGGTGACACGTCGAATGCGGCTTCGTTCGTTGCGGACATCGGGATTATGATTCGACGTCAACGACGAGGAGGCTGTTGCGAAAGAAACGAGCACAAGTAGGACCCATGAATAGGAGCTCATCGTCGAGGGTTTGGACTTGGCTGGGAGATAGAAGAAATAAAGATTGAGAATGAGACGAGATGGTGTCAGAATCTTGGTAGTACTAGTAGCACAAAATCAATGCGATTGTCGCGCAAAATATAACGTAATACTCTTACCCGTTGCCTCCTTTGAGCTGATTATGCCGCTGACGCTGAAGATGAGGAAAGGATGATGGTACGGTGGAGATTCGAGAGCTGGTTCGGTATTGTGCCTGCCGTCAACTATTGAATAGGGAATGCGAGTTTGGAGTTGCGAGGTTTGGTAGGTGTGAGATGGTAGACTGAGGCTGTGCGTGTGCAATGCTCCGTGGTTGTGGTAGATAAAGACGACGACGAGCGACAATGAAGAGTGCAGAGAGGAGAGAGGAGTGAGGAACGAGAAAGGGCCCTAAAAAGCCGCTACTTCTTGTGATTGATGACTGATCAATAACCTTTAGAGGGGCTGTTGTGGAAAGCGGTCATTGAACTTTCCTTGGTTGAAGAAGAGGTCAGCTGGCCGTGCTTTTCCCGCCAATATTCTCCCGTCAAGATCGGGGTGCGATGGTTTCGCGCCAAAATTTGTTCTTGAATGCCACGTGTAAGCACCTTGGCAACAAGCAACAAGCATAAGCGAGCGCTGCATCAGCCATCGCAATCGATATCTGCAACTTCTCTTCTGCTGCCGAATTGAGAGAGTGAGAGGTTGGATTCGCCGATAGGATGGAGAGGATTAATTAATAGAGGAGCGACGAGTGGGAGCGGCGGCAATAATATTTGCAAGATTCAGATACGCATCAATACATCCTCGTAGTCGCAGTTCGCCCGTACCTTTCCATCGTGATCATGTCTGATGACGCGTTTGATGCCGACAACGATGATGGGCAAATCGCGTTGAAGCCATCGTCGGAGGACTCATCCTGGTCTCCTAAAACTAAAATGGGGGAGTGGTCTTCTTCTGTAACTGCTTCTGCCGCCTCGGAAGTGGAATCTGAGACATCGTTTCAAGGTGGTGAGCGCATTAGAAACAATGGCAGTTCAGCAGCAGCAGCAGCATCGGCCACCGCATCCATTGGCAGCAACAGCAAGCCCGGATCTACTGACGACGAATCACATAGCACTTCTGTCTCCAATTGGTCTTCTTCGAATGCTACCACCACCAATACTCCAACCTTTCCAGCCTTCAAAAAGGGTCAAAATGTCTTTGTTGCCATTGGGAAAGCAGATCATGTCGCCATATTTGATTCCTTTATTCATGACGAAACCACCAATCGTCCATTGTTGGCCAAGGTAAAATACTCCTCCACTCTAAAATGGGATCGCGTCTTTGTAGATCAACTTAAGCCAATGCATTTCGAGAAGAATGGAGAACTTATTACTGCCCCGTATAGTAAACGAAGTCGACAAGAGACGAATCGATACCAACCATTGCCGGGTGGGGGAACTGCAACTGCTGCCGAATCCAAGTCCAGCATCGCCGCTAGTACCAGGGGAATTGCCTCCACAACTAATTCTTCTTCTCGTATGGGAAGCGGGAGAAACCGTAAGCTAGTGCATGACGAGAAGGATGAGACACTTGGTAGTAAACGAACGAGGCAAGTGACTACCCGTTATCAACCGTTGATGGGAGGGAGAACTGCTACTTCTGCCGAAGCCAAGTCCAACGACGGTGATGCCAGAGGAGGTATGAGTCCTCCTTGGAAGGACTTCTTTAAACGATCAAGGCGAGAGACGAGCCGATACACACCGATGACGGGAGGGGGTGCTTCTTCTACCAAGCGCGAAGTCGCTAGACCTTCTGCTGCTTTTGCTGCTGCTACCCCCAACTTACAGACTACTGCGGATAAGTCAAACGAGGGAAAGAAGGGAAGGGGGTCTGAAAGAAATGGGAAGAAAAGTCGTTTGAAAGCGAAGAGTCTGAGTGGTGACAATGAGAAAGGAGATGTTGTTGATGATGATGTAGATTTTATCAATGACAACGATGTAGGGGACGAAGACGTCATCGACGATGCTCCCGTACATGGTTACTACCAAGTTGACGAGATATTAGATCGAAGGATGAAGAAGGTCGGTTCCGATCTTAATGGAGTCGGCATGAGGTACATTGTGGAATACTGTGAGTTATTTGTTGTTGCATTCTTAAGTTGTTCTATCTGATCGGGCCTCACTGTGATTCCCAATTTATGATATTCACTTTAGTTGTCAGCTGGAAGAAACCTAGGAAACTTAATCTTGTAGACGCGTCAGACTATGAGCCGTGCTGGCTTGTGGCTGAGAACCTTGACCAACATTCGCTTGCGGAGGCCTTTCGGATGTTTCCAACCGATGCCGATCCAGACTATGTTGAGGCTACGCAACATCAGCAGGACGGGGTGCAGGAGGGTGGGCAGTCAGATATCGAAAACGACTCCAGCGATGCTGAGAGTGACGAAGAGAGTGACGATGATGACGCAGAAGAAATAGAGGATGATGCAAGTTCTTTTGAGGGTGACATCCAGGAATACGACAACGTTGAAGACGATGATGGTGAGAGCAAGGTACCTCCAAATGCCGCAGTGGATCCTAGCATATCTCACTTGGAAGACAGCGGTGAGTTTTCATGGAATCATTGTCAATTGCCTCGCTTACGGTGACGATACTGACGAAATTTGAAAGACTACGACGCACCTGGTACTGTGGAGCTTGTTATCAAAAGCAAGATCTACCGCGTTGGGCAGTCCTACGTTGGCGGACTTGACGGTTCATTAATCTACACGATATCAGTGATTCATCCCAATACGAGGAAGGCCAAATGCCGAAGCTATATGCATTTGAAGGACAGCTTTGCTTGTCCCAAAGGACACGAGTACAGCTATGTCTTGTTGGGTGAAGAAGTTACGTTGGATTTGGCAGCGTTGAAAACACCGTACAAAGTGGCATTTACGAAATTTTCAATGAAATACGATCAAGATGGAGATGATCAGCGCACTTTCGCTTACTACAATGATACTGGCAAAATCCAGTATCATCCGACGGGTAGACCTACTGTGTGTGAGTTTACTGGATTCCCTAGCAATGCATTTGTAATTTGTTTTGCTCACGCCTTTCCACTTCTGCTTGGCATTGTTGTTGGTCAACTCCGTGTGCAGTGGATTTGTTTGCGGGGGCCGGTGGCATGTCTCTTGGAATGGAAAAATATTTCAATGTGAAGTGGGTAGTGGACAATAATGAGATCGCATGCTCCACTCTCAATTCCAATAAGAAGAATTCCAATGTCCTTGTGTACACGGAAGATGTGAGGAAATTTATTCTTCGTTCAATGAAAGGAAATCCTTGCTATCCGTCAGTTGGAGAGGTTGACCATATTCATGCAAGTCGTGAGTAATCATTGAGACCATATTTTTGTAATAGGAACTTTGCTGAAGCCTCTAATTCCTTAACAACTTTCCCTCCCATCCTCGTTACATTCAGCTCCATGCAAAGGTTTCTCTCGTGCCAATCGAACTGGAGGCAAAAACGACAATCTGAATAATTCCGTAAGTAAATTGATTGTTGTTGTCTGCTCTTATCCATGCTGTTACTCGCTTTACTAAAACATTTTCTTCCGTGTCACCAGCAAACTTTGTTGTTTGTGAAAGCAATCAAGCACTTCCGTCCCAAGACGGCCACCTTCGAAAATGTCCCGGGATTAGTGTTGGACGACTACAAAGGATATTTGCGATCCGTCATATCCGGCTTGTTGAAATTATCCTATCAGGTTCGCGTCCAGATACTGAACTCGAGTTGCTATGGTGATCCTCAAAATCGACGCCGATTGATAATCATGGCGGCACGCAGCGACTGTCGATTGCCAAATATGCCGCCTCCAACGCATGGACATGGGCCTGGATTACTCCCGATTAAGACATGCAAGGATGCAATTCAAATGTTTGAGAACCTCGATCCTTCCAAATCTGGCACTGCTCTCATTGACACGGAGGTAATATTCAATCACATCGCACCTTGGCCAAAGTCTGCAAAGAAAGAGACCGATTATGAGTTGATGGAAGATGAGCCATCCCGAACAGTATTGGCTCGTCAGCGTCCTCATTTACATTACAATGGAATGAGATTTATCTCGGTGCGAGAGGCGGCATGTCTGCAGTCTTTCCCGATCAACTACCGATTCTATGGATCCCTTGCCCAACAGTATTCACAAGTGGGCAATGCTGTACCGGTGAAGTTGGCTACGGCGATTGCTAGGAGTGTCGCGATTGTGCATGGATGTGCAGTTTAGACCTGAGGGTTCTATCTGATGAGGTGATGGTGATGATAGGTCAAGTGCGAGTGTGTGAGTTGATCATGAATGTACGACTGGTTACTTATGGTTGCTTTGTTTGTAAATCTGGTGACAATAGGCAGCATGCCTGCAGTCGATCCCTCTATTGTCGCAGGTATTCCTCGCGACTTGTTGTGTGGTTCTCGGTGTGGTAAAATAAATATATGATTGCCACACTTGCATCATCGTATTCATTTGAGCCTAAGTATAAAGGTTCCATTGCGGATCTCGTGGCCATGGATTGTATTAGAAAGCGTAGAGTATCATCTATCGAGAGCAAATAATGGATGGAGCGAGGAGGCGAGTGCGTGGGCAGCGCTGTATGGTAGAGTAACGGGAAGTGGCGGGAACACGAAAGATATGGCGGGAAACACCAAAGATTATGCGGACGAAAGATGGCGCGAACTCTGGAAAGATACGGCGGGAAACTGAAAGATATAGCGGGAACTTGAAAGCTAGGAGTATGTACGGCGGGAAATAAAAGATGTGGCGGGAAACTGAAAGATTCTCTTACGCCGCCACGTGTTCTCGTCTTTGCGTCGTCGTCGTCGCCGGTCGCCGTCGCCGTACGTCGCCGCCACCAACCAAACAATAATTCTTCGATTGATTTCCCGTCATTGCCATTGTCATCCAATTGATAACACTTCGACCAACACAATGAGTTACTACGGAGCAACATCTTCTTCAAGCTATGGCGGCGGTGGTGGCAGTGCCTACGGTGGCTCCTCTTCCTACGGCGGCGGGGGGGCTGGTGGCTACGGCGGCGGTGGAGCAGGCGGCTACGGCGGCGGCGGCATGGGCGGCGGCCGGGGCGGTTCCAACCTAGGCAACAATCTTGGCAATATCGACTTTGCCCAAACCCAACTAGTCGCCTTCGAGAAGGATTTCTACATTGAACATCCTGCCGTAACTGCCCGTCCTGAATCAGAAGCAGCGGCATGGCGTGCCTCCCGACAAATTGTTGTTGTGGGATCTGGCGTACCCAAACCATGTCTTACCTTTGAAGAGGCAAGCATGCCAGAATATGTCTTGACAGAAGTGCTCAAACAGGGATTTGATAAGCCTACGCCGATACAGAGTCAAGGATGGCCTATGGCATTGAAGGGGAAGAATATGGTGGGTGTGAGTGCTACGGGAAGTGGGAAGACGTTGGCATTTCTGTTGCCGGCGATGATTCATATTAATGCCCAGGTGAGTGTGATTCTTTTGTATTTTGCTGGTGTTGTTGTCGAGGGAGTTGTTGCAATTTATTGGGGGATGACTTTTGGGTTGGGGGGGCGAGGGCGGTTGGAGAAGTCCTACAGGTGGGCACGTGTTTGATGTTGGAAATGTGTGCTGTGTGCTCGCGATCCTCTGGTCTCCCCATTTTGATTGATGATCATTGCGTCGTTGATTGGGAGGGGGGCCCATCTTTCGGGGGAGTGCACGGATAATTACAACCGTTTGGTCATTATTGTGAAAGAGAGCTGTTTTTGATCCATCCATCAAGCGGGGCACGTCGTCAATGGCCACATCCCGAAATCATGCGCCAAAAATCTTCACGGTGCGATCGACAAAATCTTCCATCATTTGAAGCCGTGAGTGTCAGGAGGGCGCCCATAAGCATGTGTAATCGATGGCCTCCATTAAACTCCTTTTGGGCTTCTCATAATGCAAGTGAGAAATGAGAGTGCACCGCTCTCTCGACCAGAGCGACCATCTATGGTCGAAATCACGAATATCACATTGACAAAAACACACGAGAGAGAGGGAGAGAAAAGAATAGGACACACATCCTACCAACCCTTTATTCTCTTCATCGAAAAGAGTTTCGGTGTAGGGCAGCTATTATAATATTATTGTGGTGTGATAATTTTTGAATTATCACTGTACATAATAATATTATATCTAGTAGCTGTTTCTATCCAGACTTTTTTGACACCCCACTCCATGTTGACTGTTGATATTCCTTGATTTCGTCCATTGCACAGTATGGGGATGGTGGTGTTCATCCGGTGAAGATAAACTATCACGCTTCTCGACTCCTGAAAGGCACCATCAATACTGTCGACGAAGACCATCCGGTCGTATGCGGATTTGCCGCAGAGCCAACGATGCACCAACCCTAAGTGACACCCTGCCTCTACCCTCTCGTGATGGGCTTACATCACTCCTCCTCGATCATATTCTTCTGTCAAATGAATCACAGCTGGGATGCATGTCGCATTCGTTTGTCAACACTCACACTAATTTTGCATGATTCTCACCTTTGCATCCAACCTTTATATTTTTCCCAATTACAGCAATACCTCAAGCCAGGCGAGGGACCCATCGTACTCGTCCTCGCTCCCACTCGCGAGCTTGCCGTACAAATCAAGGAAGAGTGTGATAAGTTCGGGGCTAGTTCCGAAATTAAGAATACCGTGGTATACGGCGGCGTGCCGATTCGGAAGCAAATCCGCGAATTGAGAGATGGCGTGGAGATTGTAATTGCCACTCCAGGCCGACTCATTGATCATTTGGAACAGGGAAATACCAACCTAAGGCGCGTGACCTATCTTGTGTTGGATGAAGCTGATAGGATGTTGGATATGGGATTTGAGCCTCAGCTTCGAAAGATATGTTCTCAAATCCGACCGGATCGTCAGGTGCTCATGTGGTCGGCAACATGGCCCAAGGAGGTTCAAAACCTCGCACGTGACTACTTGCAGGAGTATTATCAGGTCACCGTGGGTTCGCTCGATTTGGCAGGGAATAAGGATGTTACCCAAACTATCAATGTTTGTACCGACGCTGACAAATATCGCAACTTGCTTCGTTACCTCAAGGAGAACCTGACGCACAAGGATCGTGTGCTGGTATTCGTCGAAACGAAGAAGGGTTGCGATATGCTCACCCGCAGCTTGAGAATGGATGGTTTCCAGGCCCGTGCGATGCATGGTGATAAGAGCCAGGAGGAACGTGATTGGGTTCTAAAGGAATTCAAGTCTTGTCAGGCTACACTCTTGGTGGCAACTGGTAAGTAATTTTTTGACGATGCATCATTTCCTTTCGTTTCCATCTCTGCATATATTTTGCTAAACATTTGAGGCTGAACGATTACCCGATTCATTATTGCAGATGTTGCCGCGAGAGGACTAGATGTGGATGACATTCGAATGGTTGTCAACTTCGACTTTCCCAATGATACCGAGACTTGTAAGTTGTTTGCATCTTCTATTCTTCCATACACCATACATTATCTCAAACTGATGTTTCATTCTCTTGAAATAACTTCTTTCCCGCAGACATCCACCGAATTGGACGAACAGGGCGTGCAGGCAAGAAAGGTGTCGCTGTGTCCTTCTTCGTGGCCGAGAAGAATGGAAGGATGGCCAAGGATATCATCGGCATCCTCAATCGAACTGGTCAGATTGTTCCGAATGAACTTCACAGTGCTGCCATGATGTCAGATGGGATGGGCGGTAGCCGCGGTGGAGGACGTGGTAGGGGAGGTGGACGCAGATATTGAACATCATCGTTTGTCATGATGCATCGTCGATAATGTAATTAAAATTGAAAAAGAGTCATGGAGCTTCGCCAGGAATGAGAGAGTACCATACCACACTGAACATCCATACCTCCTTCCCTAAGTAGTAAGCAATTGCAAGCAACTCCTGAATGTGTGCTCTCATTGCTCATTGTATTGAATGGCGGCGGATGTTATGATGTACTCCCATATTATTATGCAGGGGCATCACGGGCGGTGCTGGACGATGAGAATGAAGGAAACTTGAGAAATAATGAGTTGTTCAACTGGAGGTAACTGCGGAAGTGTGTTCTCTTGTTGTGACAATAGGGAAATGACTTCCTGTACGGTGCATTTGCATGTAGGACAATATGGACCTGCAAAGTGAACGCCAAAGATAAGGCAAGAGATGCCCAGAGAGAGAACCGTTCACCATTCAATCGGATCCATTCATCGCTCAGCACAAAACTGGCAGCGTAGCAGAGAAAGAATGATCACCAGTTCTCATGCATGATCACCAGTTCTCATTCATGATTACGTCCATATCCAACAGCATATCTACCATTCTCCTCTCCAAGATATGATATGAGAGTTCATTCAGATTATTCCAAAGCAAATACCAGAGACAATAATAATGGGCAATATCTACGAAGCAGTCATGGCGGTGGACGAAGAGCTGGGCATGGATGAAGCACCGGGAAAGGAGGCAATTCCATCTACTACCACCACAGCGCCTTCCACCAACGAGACTGGTGAACTCATTCGCCGCAGTTTAACTGTCATTATTAATACCAATGTAAATGTGTGCATGCTATCGATTGATCTCAATGTGAGTCGATGATATGTCTTATAGCATGATTGTGGTTTCAAACTGATCACGCCACACAATTGACCTCGTTTCCTTGATTGTTGCACCAGAAAATCGATGCCAACTCTATTTCCGCCATGTACCTTGTCTATGGGGCCACAGTGGTTTCATTCATCGGGCTTATCGTAATGAAGCTGTATTATTCCTATGTATTTCTGCAGCTATACTTCCTTGGATTCATAATGGTGAAATTTTCAGAGGTTCCCATATCCGATGCCATTACTACTACTATGCATGTAATTGCCTGGTGCAACTTCCTGGTTGTTTTCTCTCTTGCGATGGGCAATCACTTCAATAAGACGGAGTGGTACAAAATAGAATCCATCATCACCACGTCGTTCTTGTTAATCATGCTCCTTCGGTCACCCTGAGAAGGAGAATCCGCAAAAAGGAGAATTACTCCTCGTCTCCATTTCCTCGCATGTATGTTTTGTCATTTTAAAGATAAGCGCCGCGCCCTCTTTGCGTCAACTCGTATATAGACTCTATCATGAAAAATCATTTTGCTCTCACTTTCGATCACTTTCGAATCTTCTGATGATGATCGTTCGATTCATGAACATGATGTTGACAAAGATGCGGCATATCACGTCCAATAATATGGCGCAATCTGCTTCAGCCATAGACCAGAGATGGAGCTACAGTGCCTTGCCTCTACACCACCACGACTACCATCCAACGTCTGACCAAATACAAAGTACTCTGAGTTCTCTCCAAATCGATGCAACACACTCGATGAACTTATCGAAAGGGAGAAATTTCCACGTAAGCTATAATATCGACCCCCCCCACCAAGCTTGGCGACATTCATGAAATACCCGGCGGCCACGCATTTGCGTATAGCCTCACTCCGTTCAGTAGGATCGAACACTCGCGATCCAACAATTTCTCGTCGTGTCATTCCTAACCAGTGCATTTCTCCGCCGTCGAAGCGTCGACTTGCAAACCGAGCCAATTGATTCCTCACTTCAAATGCCCGTTGCATTGCCACGCGATTCACGAAGCGAAGTCGGCATTCATCCTCCGACAGCAATTGACCGGAGTGATCAACAAGATCAAATAAATGCACCATGGTTGCATGATCGCCACTCCTGTCCAGTATGTCGGCCATAGCATCATCATACATCCTCCACTGCCGTTCTGTCCGGGGTTGGTAGAATAAGTTCCGAACTTGTAATGCCGCGGCCACAGTAAGAATATCTCCCACAATCAGTTTGGATACCATGGAGGGTGTATCGTCCCTCTCTTCCATATCTAAGCTTGCCAATATCATGCGTGACACTTGTGGTTCCGTGGGAAAGTACACAATTTCGGATCCCAGTGCCGTTAGTTCCGCATCTGCATCCATCGCTCCAAGAGCATACAGACATTCCAATCCATGTGCCATCGCCTCGACACTCGGTACACTCATCAAATCAAAGGAGAGCACATTTTTCACTCCCAGCGCCTTAATAGTCATGATCAGTGTAACTAAATTGCAACGTTGAATTTCAGGTGCAGTCTCGGCCTCCATTTCGTTAGTAACGTATTGTTCCAAATACAGTCGATAACACTTCCCTGAGCTCACTCGACCCGCTCTGCCGGCACGTTGACGTGCACTCGCCCGACTTATTGGACAAACAATCCTACGATCAAATCCTGACACTGGATCAAAGAAGGGTAATTTGGCGTACCCGCAATCGATGACATGTGCAATGGCGGGTACGGTCACACTAGTCTCGGCAATATTCGTTGCAAATACGATTCTTCGCGTATTTGACTTGATTTCTATTTCGGAACGTGGTAGGAAGGGTTGAGATTGGAGATTGGTGGGCAGTGAGCTGTACAATGGTAGGCATACTGCACTACTCTGGGTAGTCGGAGAGGAAGAGAGGATATTTTCCGCCATTTCGACGGCTGCGTCCACCTCTTCACCAGTAGTCAAGAAGCAGAGTATGTCACCACTTTCTCCACCTTCACTTTCATGTATTCGTAATGCCACCTCGACTGTCGACTTGACATAATCTGAGACGGGATCGCGAATGTACATGATATCTACTGGATATTGTCTTCCATCGACCGAGATTATTGTTCCATTATTCGTCGTGATCTTGTCCTCTTGGATAAATGATGATGATATTCTCTCATTGCCATCTTTTGTGATGATGGTTGCATGGTTGATATTGTCCTCTCCAACTCTACCCCATCGTGATTTTCTCTTCTTTCGTTGCTGCAGTGCTACTTGTTGCTCGTCATCAATCACTTTCGGCTGCTCCTTCACATTCTTCTTCTTTGCCTTCCCCACAAAGAAGTCAAGGAAGGACTGCGCATCCAACGTGGCACTACAAATCACCACCCGCAACTCCGGTCGTAATTTCCGTATCTTCTTCACGGTTCCCAATAACAACTCAGTATTGACACTCCGTTCATGAGCTTCATCAATAATTAACACCGAGCAATGTTTCAGCAGTGGATCGAGTAGGACACATTCCCGCAGTAGCCATCCATCGGTGACATACCGAATTTTGGTAATTCCTGGAGTGTATGTCGATGCAAAGCGGACGGTGTAGCCCACAATCGATGGATCGGGAAGTGTCGACGATAGATAAGAGGCGAGAGATATGGCCGCGATGCGACGTGGTTGTGTGCAGATAATTTCACGATAATTCTTCATACTGTTGTTGCTGTTGCTGTCGGCCCAACCATTCTCATACAAATATTGAGGCAGCATCGTCGACTTGCCACAACCCGTCTCACCCACCAATGTTAGTACGCCATGTGTTTCAAGCGCGGCCAAGAGTTGTGTCCGATGGAGAGAGATGGGCAAGATTGTATGATTATGATGGCGATGAACTGCTGAATAATTAATGAAAATTGTGTCATTGTCCATGCCATCAACGAGAAGATTGGCGTCATCCTCTGATGATGTCGAGGCTCTGGTGCGGTTCATTGTTGACGTCGTCGTCATCGTAGGAGTAAATAATTATGGATACCGGCGGCGGCGTTGGTCGTCGGCGACGGCTTCGTCAATCGTCGTCGTCCGTCGTCATGGTCTGTTGGTGTTTGGTGTTGTTGGTTGTTGGTTGTTGGTTGTTGGTGGTGGACGGTCGGTCGTATTCGTAGGATTGAGATTGAACTTTCCCGCCAAAAATGTGGAGCTTGAAGACGTTAAAGTTGGAAATTGGAAGTTGGAAGTTGGGTATGAAGAAGACCACGAAATTGCCAAAATTGCTTGGCCAGCGAGATAGGAGAAGATAACGCTGTCGTTTGATGTTCTCGCCTGTTCTCAATTGAAGAAAAAGTTCGACTGGCCCCATCCGTCAAGATCAAAGATCATCTAGAGATCCACCACCGTCAACCCTCACTTTCACAATACAATTGTCAATATCTAGTACTCCCATCCATCATCCATCACTCACACTCCAGCAGACTCCAACCCACCTCCATCATCACCCGTACATTCTAGTGTTAAGATTCGTAGCATAAAGCATTCCAATTCCAAGCATCATGAAGATTGCACTTGTATTGATCTCAACCACCGTCACCATGGTCATGTTCCACGTTGACACTGCGATTGCGTCCGCTGACTCTGATTCTGCTTCTGCTGCTCGTAAACTTCGGACTAGGACGAAGCGTCCTACTAATAAGCCAGCAGGAGTAGTGCAAACTGCTTCCAATTCCTGCACGACATCTTGCTCGGCCGGTCCAACCTGCACTCCGACGGTAGATCAACAGGTTTGCATTGAATTATATGATCCGGTCTGTGGATGTGATGGAAGAGAGTACTCCAATGAGTGTTTTGCATTCAGGGCCGGAGTAAACGTTGCAAGCACTGGTAGTTGTTGAATGATAATGAATGGATAGGTATTTGCCGTCGAGGATAATTTTGTTCTGGTGGGTGGATGACGAGCGTCGTCAGTTGGATAGGACATCAGGATGATTTGTACAACAGAAGAAGTGGTGGACTGGAAGAAGATGTGGTGTGTGGTGTTTGGGGGTGAAAGATTTTATTTAAATGAAGGGTCTCTCAACTTCTCATCGATTTCGTTGTTAACCAAATCTTGTTTGTCGCGATCTGAACGAATCTAATCTTCGTCAATACCATTACTGCTCGCCTCCTCCTTGTAGCCTTTGTTTTACTTTTTACACTTTCGCAAGTTCTCACCATCGTTCATTTTTGCCATCAAAATTGACGCTCATTTCCTCACGGTATCCTCCACATTTATAATCAGCCATTGACTCCTCTTCGTTTTGACAGCTAGATTGTTACTTTAATCACCTCCTCCTGCTCGTCCCTCTTCTTCTCAAAAGATGTCATTGTGTCAATCAACGACATGTCAATTCTCCGATGATTCTTTCGCTGACTAGGTTGTTTGTATGCTGTTTACAGCCTGCAATTTGCAGTACCTATTGCATTGCACTCGATGCTCGGGTGTATCTCTAGAGATAAAAAAAGTTTGGTGGGTTCATCCATTCGATATTCGATCGATCGAGTACTCTTATCACTTCTTCCCGCCAAAACGAACGTACGGGTGACGATGTTTGCATGCAGATAAATAGTACCAGCTCTAGCCACACATAAGGCCTGTCAAACATCAAGACCACAACTTCAACTCTGGAGGTCCACTAGATATGGTACCCTGCGAACCGAGAAGGTTCACATCCATTCATTGTCCATCCTCGATAACCATGAACTCTAGATTGTAACATTCCAACACGTATCATGAAGGTAGCTTTAGCGCTGTTCACGGCGACCTCCACTGTCATCATTGCTACCACTTTTGCATCACCTGCTGCTGCTACTTCACGTATGCTACGGGCTAATTCGAGTAATCTGGGAGCATGCACTACGTCTTGCTCAAAAGGTCCAACCTGCACTTCGACAAAATCGGCTTGCACTAGAGAGTATTCTCCGGTGTGTGGATGTGATGGAAAAACATACCCCACTAAGTGTGTGGCTTTCAGGTCCGGAATCAACGTTGCGAAGACAGGCAAGTGTTGATCAGAATTTTTATCAGGTGGACAACCGACGTCAACCACGACGTGATGGGGTGGTAAAGTGCAAGGAGATCTTGCGCATTGGATATATAGGTGGTGCATGCGTCTACGATATCAAATAAAATTGAAAGAACTGCGTTCATATTGAGTTAATCAAGGACAAATGTCATTATACCGATTCCCAGGAACAGACACTCACCAAGATATCGATCATTGCCTCTCAACCTCGCTGCCATCAATCAAAACCTAGATCATCCGCTGCATCTGCATCGCCATCAATACTGTCCCCCTTCTCCTTGTCACCAGTTTTACCCCTTCGCCATTTATCACTTTTCTTTCCCCCATCCACATCGTCATCGTCATTACCACCGAAATCGACATCCATTTCCTCTCCATATCCACCTTGATAATTGGCCATGGAAACCCCATCCAAAGTTGCAGACTGTGGTCCTCTTCGTTTTTGATAGGGTAATTGCGATATTGAAGTATCGCCCGGTCCTTCTCCTCCTGCTCCAAAGATGTCTCTATCAATGACACTTCGACTCTCCGTTTGACTTCGCTGAGTAGGTTGCTTTGGATGCTGTTGCATTAAGCTTGCCACCGGCTTCGTATAGTGAATTGATGCATTGTTTGATGAAGTACTTTCTGGAATCAAATTGTCAAATATAGATTGCTTCTTCGCTTCGTCTCGGGAAATGTGCTTGTCGTCATTGTCTTTAGTCGTTGGCGAAGTTTTATTAGGAGCGGAAGTAGAAGCAGCAGCAGTAGATGTCACTGTCTGTGGAGGCAAGTAGCTACCGACATTCTCAAATATGTCATCGTCGCTATCAGCATCGGCTTCTTCTTTTACCGACTTGTCATTGATATTAGTATTTTCAACAGAATTTGCGAGTGCGCTGTCGTTCTTGAAATACTTCTCGGCCTGAGATGATGATGATGATGATGAACCATGATATTTTGTCTTCTGATTAGACGATCCTGCATCCCCCCTACCATCCAATTTCTTCGAGATGACCGCAATCATTTGATGGTTCAATGGATTCATCCTCCTGCGCTTGCTTGTTGCTGTTGCCGATGACGACTCACTCGAATGAGCACCAAACGCTTTCATACTCATGCGTGGTACCTCCCATGTCTTTCTTCGTTGACGTACATCCGACTCCAGAGAGAATGTGAGGACGGACAGCTGAATTGATTTTTGGATTGCTGATATATTACTTGCTGGAGTTAGTGGTGATGGTGTTGGAATCGATGCCAGTAACGACGTTGATGGTGATGTTGGCGACGACGACGACGACTTCTGCTTCTGCAACAGATAGCTTAGTACTAATTTTCCAAGTTCAGTTTTTGGTTGTAGATGCGATTGTTGTTCTTTCAAGACTTGTGCATCTTCCAACACTCTGTCCAAATCATCATCCTTAGCTTCCAACTTGGACTGGTGATCTCCCACGACCATCATCATCTCCTCCCTTCGAACCTTTTCAGCCAATGCCTTATCCAGCCCCTTGACTAAATGCGTGTGTTGAATATCCCCACCTAAATATTTTGATAATTCTGCCTGTTTCTTTCGATCATTGTCCATGTCCTCACCTACTCTACTTCCAACTTCTCCCACCCCCAACGATGTGGATGGAGCAGTAAGACCTTCGAGTGTCGCATAGTCTAAATTACTCCCCATTCGACGTTCCTTTGCTCGATCTCTATATTCCACAGTAGTCCCATTATTATTAGTGCTACCACCGTCTTGCATTCTCTTCTCCCGACGACGTCGTTTCCATTCTGGCTCATTGTCATTTTCTTGAAGCTGCTGTTGCTGCTGTTTCTTCAATGTTTTCTCGCCATCGTCATCATTGGAGGAGCTGCCGCTATCGCTCCCATCATCATCGCCGTCGAACCCCCTGCCGCGGCCTCCTCCTCCTCTCTTCCTATCACCAGCATCAGCTCCAGCCCCACCGCCACGACGACGACGACGCTTGGCAATGAATTCATGTTCGACTGCCTCGCGCGCAATTTCTTTGGTGGACTTCTCAGTAGAGCGCTGCTGGTTGTTGTTTTTATTGATCAATGCACGGAATGCCTCGTTGTTCATGATGAATGATGATGTGCTTACTCATCTCGATGCCCAGACGGGTTGTTGTTGTTAGTTTGTCATGGTCGGTGCTGGTTGTGCGTTGCGGTTGGACCGCGCCGCGCGCGCTCAGAGCAGTTTGGATCTTCCCGCCATTTTCGCCACAAATCTTTCCACCTCTTTCCACCACGTCAAAGCCATCTGTCCGGCATGCGCCTGGACGGCAGTGCTCGTGGTGGGAAGGCACAAAAGATCCAAATTGAAGTACGATAACGTCAGCAAGATCCAAGAACTGGAAAGGAGGTGATTTGGCGATATCGCCAATAGTAGTGGATGGATGCTGGATTCTAGGAGTACTTAAGAAGCGAGCGTTGAGAGTCCGTCCGTCCGTCCGTCCGAAGCCGCGCCGCGTGGAACCTCTGCCTCGGCCGCTACGGCGGAACCCGTGGCCGACAACGGACGGACGGGAGACGGGCGGCGGACGGAATTGAAAGAAAGCCGCGACGGGACCGTTCGGCGAGCATTTCCACGGTGCCTCCGGGGGAACCGTCGCTGATATTCGGGGGGCGGTGAAAGGGGGCGCGGTGCGAGTGGCGAGGATTTTCACGGGCCGGCCGTGGTACCGATCGCCGAAGGAGGACCCGCCGCGCGGAAGGGGCTCAGCGAAGTTCACGGTGGCTGGATGGCATGGCAGCGTGGATGGAGCCCTTCCTTTTTCCGGGGGGGTCCGGGGGGTACCCCTCCGGAAAAAGGCCACGGTGCCCGAGGCGCCCTTAGCTAGTGCTGCTGGATGCGAGATGCGACGAGGAAATGCCGCGGCGGCGGTAGAGGTATGAATGGTAGCGGCGGGCGGCGGCAAACCAACTCCATTACCAAACACCAATCTGTGCAACCCTCGCAAACATATCATCAAATCTCGCTCTCTTCATGCTTCCTATTTTGATCGGCGTGATTGGCCCCCTACGGATTGCCGCGGCGTCATGAGCGGCGATGGGCGATGAGAATGGTGGAACTTGAGAAGGAAATAATGAGTTCATTCAACTATCTAACAACTTCTTGGGGGAGGGGGGTGTTCTCATGATGATTTGACAATAGTGAAATGACTCTCTCAAACTCAATCGAATCCATCATTCATCCATCCCGCTCAGCAGCGCTCGCAGCATAGAGCATGGCAGAAGAAATAATCATCATCACCAGTTCTCATGCATTATTACGTCCATATCCAACAACATACCATTCACTCTCCAACAGATGATGTGCAAGTTCAAAGTCAATAATATTGACAATATCTACGAAGCGGTCATGGTGGTGGACGAAGAGCTGGGCATGGAAGGAGCATCGGGAAAGGAGGCAATTCCATCTACTACCGTCACAGTACCTTCCACCAACGAGACTGGTGACGATATTGTGTCACTCCATCGCCGCATTTTAATTGTCATTATCAATACCATTGTAAATGTGTGCATGCTATCGATTGATCTTAGTGTGAGTCGATGATATGCCTTATCATGATTGTGGTTTCAAATTGATCGCGCAACCCAACTACCCTCTTTTCATTAATTGTTGCACGCCAGAATATGGATGCCCACTCCATTTCCACCATGTACCTTGTCTTCAATGCCACGGAAGTCGCATTCATCGGGCTTATCTTGATGAAGCTGTATTATTCTTATGTCTTTCTGCAGCTATTCTTCCTTGGATTCATGTTGATGAAATTTCCAGAGGTTCCCATGTCCGATGCGATTACTTCATTTATGTTAGTAATTGCATGGTGCAACTTCCTGGTCATTTTCTTTCTCGCGATGGACAAGCATTTCAATAAGACGGAGAGGTACAAATTAGAATCAATCATCACCATGACAATCTTCTTAGTCATGCTCCTTCGGTCACCATAAGAAGGAGAATCCGCACTCCGCACATGGAGAATGACTCCTCGTCTCAATCGCAGATCGCTGTATGTCGTGTCATGAATAGTGTAAGATAAGAGCCGCACTCCTTACTTCAACTCGTTGGACTCTATCATGGAATATGTATCTACAATTTACTTTCGAATCTTCAGATGATCGTTCGAACAATGATGATGCTTTCAACAGTTGCGAATGCGCAATCTGCTTCCACAGACCGGAGATGGAGCTACAGTGCTTTGCCTCTACACCACCAATACTACCATCCAACGTCTGACGAAATGCAATGTACTACTCTGAGTTCTCTCCGTCGATACGCACCTATGCACACCCTCGAGGATATCGGAGCGATTTGGCTAACCCTGACACGTGGAAGCGGCGATTTGGCGCATACTGACACGTGGCAGCAGTGACACTTATCTTCCCGCCACCTTTTCTCCCCGCCATCTGCATGCATTCTCACTCTCAATCATCTCGCTCGCTCACTGCTATTGGTCATTGGATCTTGGATAATGGACCATTCCATAAACGCGGCGGCGACGGTATGAATGGGCGGCGGCAAACCAACTCTATCACCAACTTCAATCCGACCCACAATCCCCGCAAGCAGCCATGACATCATCGCCCACTCTCATTCTCGTCATGCTTCCGTTTTTGATCGGCATGGTGGCCCCTACCGCCGATGGATTTTCCACCAATTGTATCATCTCGTCGTATTTGTTCACCCATCAACAAAAACAATATCAATACCACCCATCTTGCGCCACAAAGTTGGTGTGTTCTTCTCCTATCCCACTGCCGCAGTCACCAACGAGAACAATCTTCAGTAGGAATGTCATTGGCATGATGGAAAGGAGGGGCGCCAGTACTGTATCAGAAATGGAGGCAGAATCGAACAAACTACGCGAAGAAATCAAGGAGTTGAAAAAGGAGGCCTTGCGACGATTAGAGGAATTAAGCGAAAAATTAACTTCGACGACCACCACCACCGTTTCGACGACAGCAACGACTTCTTCACCTGACACAATACCCATGGCAACGACAGCTGCGAAGAAAAAGGAAGACGTAGATAAATTGACGCTGCTACCCCCTCCAACACCAATTTTTTTCACCAGTACAATGAAGGAGGAGCTTGACGATTTATCGTCATCGTCGTCGCCATCCAACAAGGAGGGAGAAACGAAGAAGAAATTAACAAAAGGTAGCAATAGTGGCATTACCAACCTATTGGATGGCACTCGATGGAAGGTATCGCTTAGTATCGGTCGAGAGCCAGGGACATGGATGCCATCAACTTGGGGCAAGAGTGGATCACGCATCAACGTCTCTTTCGTAATGGATTTTACACCCTCCCAATTGTATGATCGAGATGATTTCTTACGCGGGAGTTATGCCGGATGCAAGGTATTGCATGTGGTGAACAATCAGGCCACGTTAGGCCCAACGGTTAGTGAAGGTGCACGAACAGTGGATGGAGAATAATTNTGTGGTGAACAATCAGGCCACGTTAGGCCCAACGGTTAGTGAAGGTGCACGAACAGTGGATGGAGAATAATTAAAGGCGAGGGACCAATGGGCACTGATTTGCTTCGATTTTATGTTGAGTTTAATGAACGTGTTGCACATTCGGGAGGAGATGTGGATGTACCGAAGGGTAGAGTGTATTGCAGTTGTGGCTATTTTCCATTTGCGGAGGGTGGCGGTGGTGATGGCTCTGCAAGGGAGGCATTTACCAAAGAATTAACAATCATTGAAGAACGGACTGCAGCGCTACGAACGAAGAGAGCAGAAATTACAAATCCATTTAATTTCGAGGGGATCACTTTATCAAGAGAGATCTTTCGATTAAATCAACAAGCAGAGATGATTAACGGCAAATTGATGGTGGCATCGATACGAGAGCCGGATAGACGATTGCTTCGATTTTCGAAAGATGGAGATGTGGGATTGACAAAAGAGGGCGGCGTTTGCATACAGGTGAATAAAGGACCAGCCATCGAATATCACATTTTGGGAAGGTTCGGTATTGCCTCGGTCGATAGTAATTCGATGAATTGACATAAATATCTTACTTATTTCTTATTTCGTCCTCAATTATCTCCAACGTCTTCTTGAGATTATCAAACCAATCTGACCAACCATCCATATCCTTCTCAACGTCTGGCTCCTTGCTATACAGGCAAGGAACACCTTCTACATTCTCCAATCGAAATCCCGCAGCGATTAGTATCTCTCTTCCGCCAACATGCCGACCAATATCCTCGATGAATTTAGGATGATCTCGCCGCACGGTACGATACTTCATTTCTTCGGGATGTCGGACGATTTGAGTGAACATATCACGAAGAGACGATAAAGCAATCGATAATAAGGCACCTCCTTCGACATTGTTGTCGTTCATGATCGCCATTTTCATGTGACCTATCTGTGTGCGCACACCGTCCGGTCCAATATTTGGTACCAATGCCAATAGTTCTCTATCTGCGGCGCGCACTGCATCCTCCGCGGCTCGCTCCTCTTCCATTCGTCGTATCCTTGCCTCGTGGGCAAGTCGGGCCAACGTTTCCTCCTCTTCACGCCTTGCTTGCTCAGCCAACAAAATTCGTTGCCGCTCCATCTCCTCGACATGGATTGCTTCTAGCGCCAAACGGTCTGCCTCCTCTTGCTCACGAGATTTCAAAGCATGCATTTTCAACTCGAGTTTCTCATTATGTTGTTTTATTTGTTTGCGTATGGTGGAGATTACGCCAGGGCCGGAAATCGTGTCATCCAATGACATGGACACACCCACCTCTAGTGCTGCGTAGGAACGAAGGACTACTTTCACTCTCTCCATCGTCTTTTCGCCATATCGTGGTTTCTTCGTTACCAAATCTCTCTTTCAGATAGAAGGAGAACAAAAATATGCATGCGGTGTACAAGAAGGAAGATGTCGTTCGGCACTACATGATCAAATAAGGCATGAGACATGAGATTCGACTTACCTCCTTCGATTTCTTTTGCAGCTTTTCGACTTTAGGGCCAAGGGCAAGGAATCGTACATGGAGCACTTCGAGACTGGAAAGTATTTCCTCAGGACGTGCATCCTCCTCCACCACCATCACTCCAATTTCCTCATGTTCTCCCACCCTCGCAGCAACTTTTTGTTCCGGTGTGGATTTGGAAGTACCTTGTTCCAAGTTCTTTTTAGCATATCTCTCCCACACACTCATCTTGCCTCCTCCTTGGTCATTTTCATTGTCTGCTACTTTTGGAGGGAGTGTCGTATCGCCAGCACCACCCAGCAGACACATTCCAAATTCGTAATCCATCGCATTATTTTCCTCTGCAGCAGAAGTGGTCGATGTTGCTGCTGCATTCCCCTGCTCCCCATCGTCCGCATTGGCAAGCCCATCATTTATGCCCTCAACTTTGCCATTCTTGCTGGAATTTTCAGCATTATTACCAGCATCCTCATTCTCTGCCTCGTCGGTATCGGTATCCATGTCCACCTGCGACAAAAGCTCCGTCCATGATGACATGCGGGCAGACAACGACAACAACGATTCGTCATCATTGCCGCCGACGTCCTCTTCAAATTGTGGACGCTTAAATCGTAATGCCTCCCATAATGTAGAGATCTCTACTAATTCATCTTCAATTCGGCGCAAGTCCATGGTCGTCGTTCGTAGTCGTCGTGGTCGTATCGTCGTCTTTTGGAGGCGAGAGGCGAGCGAGGTGCGAGGTGCGAGGAGGCAGGCGTATCGTAGAGGAGGTATCGTACAGGAGGTAGAAAGAAGGTGGTGTAACCTTGGTAACATCAAGTGATCTTGGTTCTTCCTCGGCGCCGCCCTGCTCGACAAGATACCCTAATACAGACAGACTCACAACGACTATGCATATGTACAGACAGTCGGTCTGGGACTGCTAGGGGAAGTGCTAGAAACATGCATGGTTTACGTAGGTGAACCCAGCTCCTCCCATTGGAGACCTCTCTTCAAGTCTCTTCGAGAGGCCTACCCTTTGGTTAAAGGGCGGGGAGTGGGTCGCTTATCAATGCTGCTACTACTACTACTACTATCGGCTATCCTGCTGATGTCGAGCTGCTAGGGCCGCGGCCTCATCCAAACCAGAATGGCATGATGGTGGTGTGCGGGCTCGCCTGTCCATCACTCCAATCAAGTGCTACCACTAGACCTTGGTTCTTCCATGGCGCCGCCCTTCTCGACAAGATACCCTAATACAGACAGACTCACAACGACTATGCATATGTACAGACAGTCCGTCTGGGGCTGCTAGGGGAAGTGCTAGAAACATGCAGGGTTTACGTATGTGAACCCAGCTCCTCCAATTGGAGACCTCTCTTCGAGAGGCCTACCCACCGCCGACGGACACGGTCGGCTAAAGACAGAGACAAATGAAGGAGGCATGTTAGCACGTACCCCACTGCACCTCCGTAACGGCGTCGCTGTAGCAGCCGGTATCAGGCTGGTACAGGCAACGGGAAGGAGGTGAAAAGTGACTGCCACCGAATAAACTTTCTTGTAGGTGCGGCACGACTGCCCTGTACGCATCCGTGAATCATATTTCAACTTCTCTGCAAAAGAAATATCATTCCAGAATTCAACACGGGGTTAGAGTCAGTGGGAGTCGTGCCTGGCCTAATTGGCTGCGCATGTTTTCTCAGCTTCATGCCGAGGCCATGATGATGGAGTTGTATGGGAGTGGAATGACCTGATCAGTTATGTCCGTGTACACTCCTCCCGCAATATTAACAAATTGAAAGTGTTGTTTCATACTTTTCGACATCCCGGCCGAAAAGCACGCAAGTTCCTCACGAATATACTCTTTGAACGTGGCACTGCGCCATCCTACCAATTTTTGTATTTCTTGGTCCGAGAATCCCGCCAGATATAGAGCATTCGCTCCACCGCTACGCAAAGAGTGGGTATCTATGCGCGCAATCGGAATACTTTTGAATTCGGGATAGCGGAGCGCAACGGCTGCTTGATTTAGGCTACAGCGTGTGTCTTTATCCGTGACGTCAAACCTCGCTGACTTTATGAAGAATGCTGACAGGAAGGTGCTTGAGTCAAATGTATTGGTACGGATGTGTACAAATCGGCGTCCTAATGCACGCACTGGGCAGCTGTACAATTCTCCATTGTGACCTTTCCAGCCGTTCGTTTGGTTATCTAATTTCAAAGTTGCGCCGTTGGCAGTTAGGATCTCCTGATCTCCTGCAAGTCTGCTGAGCTGGCGGAGTCGACCGGCGTGGTCCTGTTTGAAAAAGGTCACATCCTGAATTCTAAATTGCACTGTCTGCTTTGTATTGTTTTGATGGCCTTTTATTGAGTACTCTCTGACACGGAGCAAGTAGTAGAATGCAATAAGGGAGCTCCATTCAAATGTCATCACGAACTCAAATATAAATTTGTTATGTGGTCACTAAGGCATAAATTATTTCTGTGTCACTCACAAGTGAAAATTTAATTCTACATAACTCACCGTGCATTTATTAAT